>CM057159.1:31864550-31928049 GCA_029962745.1 Echinometra lucunter | reverse complement strand
AAGAAATAATTTTAAAAAAAGTGTCACTTGATTTGACGCTCTCAGTGAGCCCAAATAGAACATTTCAGTGGCCAAAAAGAGAGAAAGAGAGGGAGAGAGAGAGAGGGAGAGGAGAGAGAGAGCGCTCCGAAAAGGCTCTAATTTTTCCTAGCTAAACCAGTTCCATAACCTCACTTTAAACCCAATTTGTTCAAGATTTTCGCCCTCATGACCACAGACAAGCAAGTTGCATTTGAAATCGTGGTGATACGAGCTAGCCAACCTTAGTTCTCATCAGATTATCGACAATTTTCAACTGAAACATTTGTTACTTGTGTTTCTATCGTAGCATGAACGCAACCTGAATAGCTCAGCAATGTTGGCGTCATATTCTGATGGTATGCCTCTTGGTTTCAAAGGTGCCTATTGATCCCCATTAACACAGGGTTCTTCGAAACTCACCATTACTATAACCCTAGCAAGATATACCTGAATCGTGAATATATCCGTAACTCTTCTTTTAAGAGTAAAACAACTACAACGACAAAAATAGAACTGCAACGAATCGATGAAAGTATTTAAGTAACGGACATTCTTCATTTAATATCTACGGAGCACTCGAGACTTCTTCTTCCTCCTAAACATTTCCTTGAGCGTTTGTCGGTACTTCCTGTCAGTTCCAATGTATATGGCGGGTGTCCACCACATACTGCCGTAAATTAGGGACTGCTGTGAAGATCATGGGTTTTGTAGGGGAAACCGGGATGAGCTGACAAATAAACATGACAATTGGTGGAACCCAGGCAGCATATAAGGATATGGTGATCAAAGAAACCGTCCAGGTCGCTCGGCAAACCTTTCTGGTCTTAGATAATTCCTTTTTATTGTGTTCCCATATCTGTTCATTTTTACCTTCAGTTACCATTGCAGTTGGTCTTGAAGCCGAAGCTACAGCGTCTGTTTCCACTGTAGCTTGATTTGCCGATGAAGACGTCAGGTAGCGGATCTGGTTCCTTGTCCTGACATTCAAGCGACTAGCTATGATCAACGTTCGAAGATTCGTGTATGTTGTGACCATCAGGAAAGCTATGAGAATCAAACTAATAAATGCGTTGAGCGGTCGAAGCTTGTGTAGTAAATCAATGATCGTAACGACATCGCAGTTTCCAACTGCTTCTGACAAGTGGTCTAATAAGTGTCCGTGATAGGTACATCAATCAACGTCGAAAAGGATAGTATAATGATGGTTGCAACCACAACTCGAGCTCTTCTAACCGTAATGACGGAGTGATAGCGTAACGGTCGAACTATCATGATGTATCTGTTGAGGTTTATACAAGCCAGGAATGCAAGCGAGAGAAACATAAACGATGTGGTTACAGCATGACTGAGCTTAAAGGCCACATTAGTCATCTTTACTATTTTGCTACAAGCGATTTGTGTTATAGAACACAATCCGAGACACATGTAGGTCGAAGACAGCCCTTTGAAGAAGATTTGTGTTACCTTGTCATAACCCGCACTAGTGCGGTGAAGTAGCAAGAGAGTGAATCCGTTGACAATAACAATGAGAGATATGTGGACAAAGCCGAATATAGCAAACGGTACAATCCTGTTACCACGTTCACTAATGACAGTTAAATTATAGAGGTTGCAAACGTCAATGTCGTGCATTGTGTCTACCTTTGAGGTATTAATAGACCTCTGGTTTATCATGTATGAACCGTTTCTCTAAGAACAATGCATTTCCCTTTATCGAGATATGACTTCTCAGTTGCATCAACGAGAGAAGTACCAGACGGATAAAATCAAGAAGGAACACAATAGGTTCAATTTAACCTTCAAGACAATGATCTTGAAGTCGGTGTGGGGTCGGGACGGAATCGAATACGTGACTCAGTTAGAAAAAGTTCTCATTCCTCTTAATGCCAATGAAATCCTGACGGAATCAGAGACGTGACTCAGTGAAAAATCTCATTCCCCATAATGACAACGAAATCGTCACGGAATCGGAGACGTGACTCAATTTGAAAGAAAGTTCTCATTTCCTACGATGACGACGATGTCGACGAAGAAGGTGATGAAGAAGATGTTTGTGATAATGATGAAGAAAAGAAAAAATGTTATGCTTACTATCATCCTCTAAGAGATAATGTAACACCATCCATTCACCATGTACACTATCTTAATCCACTTTTTATCACGACAAGCGACTGAGAAATTATCCAGCTTTCAGAGGGAGGAAACAAGAGTTATAATGACGAACATTTGATTATTGGAGAGAATCGATGCCGACACGACCATGAAAGAGCGTAGAAAGCAACAGAGGACGTTGGAGAGAGAGAGAGAGGGAGAGGGGAATGGGGTATAACAGCACAATTTATTCAGTGCGGTTGAAATTCAGCTTCAGAATTTCAAGGATTCATCATCAGTCACGATTGAAGCAGAGAATCTATTTGCTTTCTACTTCAGAAGTGATGTCCTCCTTGCTAATGATAACTGTTATGCTTTAAAGGCGTTGAGTAACTTTAGAAATTTGACCCTGCATGGCCCTATACATGCTCATGCTGTCGCATCATGTATTATCGTGTAAATATTCTGTTTTCCTTCTTCCTTCTCTTTCATGTACTTTTGCGCTAGTGTAAGTTTTTTCTTCTCTATTGCCCCTTAAGCACATTAGTCATGTGGAATTTGCACAAATACCATTTATTATTATTATTATCATCATTATTATTGTTATTTCTTTTATCCACAACTTGATGTTCTGTTGGTATATTAAACAACAACCGGACCTCTTCCAGAAATCTAGGGTTATCTGTTTTCTATTCTATCAAACAAGTCCTCTTTTCATTGTTCATTTCTCTTTCTAGTTCAAGACCTTTCGTAGGATGTGAGCTGTCCCAAGCAAGCTTGCCTTCTGTATCGTTTCAAAGGACACCTCGACTCCTAATCAGCCAGGAAGATTCTGTGTCTGGTTGTTACAGTTCCTAAGGCTCCGATGACTATTGGTACTACCTTCGCCTTCACCTTCCATATCCTTTTCAGCTCCCATGCCAGGTCGTTATACTTATGTATCTTTTCCTCCTCTTTAGTCTTTACGCCAAGCTCTGCAGTCTCTTGGAATCGCAATATCTATGATGAGACATTCCTTCTCCTTCTTTTTTTAAGAGAACGAGTCTGGTCGTCTAGCTTGAATAACCTTGTCTGTCTGGATACTAAAATCCCATAAGAGTTTAACATCATCGTTCTCTGCGACTGGCTCTGCCCGATGTTCGTACCATTTTTCGGCATGGGGTAAACCGTACTTCTTTGCCAGACCCCAGTGAACTGCAGCTGCTACTCTATCATGCCGTCCTTTGTACTCAGTCTGTGCCATTTTGCTGCATTCACTCACCAGATGAGTAACCGTTTCGTCTTTGTCATGACACATTCAGCATGACGGAGATGTGTGCTCCTTCTCAATTCTGGCTTTCCGGTAATTTGTTCTAAGTGCCTGGTCCTGTGCAGCAACTAACATACGTTCCGTTTCCTTTTTTAAACTTCCTCGTTTCAGCCACTGCCAACTCTCTGGACCAGCAAACTCTTCTGACTGTCTTAAAAGCTGTCCGTGCATCACCTTCTCTTTCCATCCTTCCAATCTCATTTTCTTCTAATCAGTCTTGAGCTGTTTCGCTGTCATATCTTTTCCTTTCCTCACCGACTCTGTGACTGCCGTCATGATAGCATCCATCTGGCCTTCAATATAGCAGTAGAGGCTTTATTCTTCATATCTTACAGTCTCCTCTATTCCAACCAGACCACGTCCTCCCCTCTCTCTTGACACATAAAGTCTATCTACATCATACTTTGGATGGAACATTCCGTGCATAGTCAGCAACTTCCTTGTCTTCCTGTCCAAGTTTTCAAGTTCAAGCTGGTTCCATTCAACTATGCTAGCAGCATATCTCACTAGGGTCACTGCCCAAGTGTTAACAGCCTTCACCATGTTTCCAGCATTTAGTTTAGATTTGAGCACCTTCCGAATTCTCCTGATATACTCGGCCTCAATCTTCTTCTTCATCTATTGATGTTTCATCTGATCTGCCTCTAGTATTCCGAGATATTTGTAGCTTCCACCTTCTTCGATTGATCTGATCTCTTCTCCACTCGGCATTTCGAAGTTGTTGTCATTGGCTGGCTTACCTATTTTAAGAGTAATCATTGCACATTTATCCAACCCAAACTGCATACCGATGTCTTCGTTGAAGATCCGCACAGTGTTGATGAGAGACTCTATGTCACTTTCTGTCTTGCCAAACAGCTTCAAATCATCCATGTATGGCTGATTTGTGCTTTGCTCTTGAACTCATATCCTAGCTTGATCTTCTAAGCACCTTAGTTAACGGTGTCATTAGTGGAGATAGACTATCTCCCTGAAAATTCCTCTCTTGATAATGACTTCCCCAAGCACTTTCACATTACTTTCCAGCTCAGTTCTCCATCTCGTCATACTTGTGATGAGGAACCTCTGATGTTGTCTGCTACCCCTAACATTTCCATAGACTCGATGATCCAGGAGTGCAGAAACCATGTCGTATGCTTCTTGTAGTCAGTCAATGCCATGCAAGGGTTTGTTTTTCGGTTCTTGCTGCCTTTCATAATTCCTTTGTCCGATGCATAGTTGGTCTTTTGTCCTCTACTTCCTTTTCTACATCCCTTCTGTTCCCATGGTAGGATCTCTTGATTGTCTAGATGTTGATATATTTCTTCTGAAATTATGCCAGTCAGTAACTTCCAGAGGATTGGCAAGCAGGTAATTGGACGATAGTTTGATGGAATGTGCCTTTGGTGGGATCCTTTGGGATGAGAACCGTTCTTCCTTTTGTCATCCATTCAGGGGTTACCATTCACGACCATCTCGTTCATTTGCAAGCTCAGCCTCTCATGAAGATTTGTGAACCTTTTAAACACAGAAAGCCTGCACACCGTCTGGGCCGGCAGCTTTCCATGGCGCCATTTTCCGAACGATCTTTTCTAGCTTGCATTTGTTGATTGTCAGCTCATCCTGTGCAACTATAGTTGCCATAATTCCTTCATTCGTTGTTTTCAACCAACCCTAGCTTCTCGGTTGTGGTAATGTGGTTTACTCCAAATGTTGCTCCAGAAGGCAATTGCAGCAGCTGGATCAGGTGGTGGAACTTCGTCTTTATTTTCCAGTAATTTTTTGGTAGAACCTCTCTGGTTTTTTCAAACAAGGAATTTTGTCTGTACTGTGCCACTCGAATCGGTGTACCTCTTTACTTTCTCTGTAGGTTAAGTTCCCTCCATGACCATCTTCATTCCTTTCCTCTAATACTATACTTATCCTCTAGGTAAGGGAACTCATTAATTTCTTCTGCGTTGCCAATGTTTATCTCCGTCAGTCTTGATAGGTCCTCTCCTCCATCCTTTTTCTGATTATCAGGCTCTTTTTCCTCCTTGGTGGTTGACAGTGCTTTGCTGTGTTTCTCCTGTTTTCTTACACCTAGTCTCTCTGTAACAAGAACTGCTCCTGCATAAATGAGGTCATTAGTATCCTCAATGCTGTCTGAGCTGATAAACTCCATAACATCGTTGACTTTTTAGTTTCTATGAGTAGTTTTCTATTATCATTATTATTATTATTATCATTATTATTATTATTATTATTATTATTATTATTATTATTATTATTATCATTATCATTATTATATGAAGCCGAGAAAAATGCAGTTTAAAAGCACGGTATGCTTCAAAGAAAAAAAGGAAGACAAAAATAAAGAAATGTCAGCCCCTCTTTACCCAATAGACTGCTATGGAAAACAAAAGCATACCCTGGGAGGTTTTGCAAATTGCAGCATTCAGTGATAGATATCTTGAAATAAAAAGATCTTATATTTTAAAAACCCTTCACTGTTCATTTATCCTTCTAACATCTTTATAGAACAAAGACATCAAAATTCAACAATTTATCAATTCAGCTTCCACGAAAGTTACCGGATCCTTTTAAGCTCAATGTTCCAAAAACATGAAAAAGGATTAGATGATCTAAGTATGATACGCCAGTGCCCTTTCGTTATCAATCCCGCGAATTGTCGATTGTTCAAGTAGACTAAATTTCGGTCTCCTTTATCATGTTTAGTCATTTCAACTAAGCTATGGAGCGTTTGAGAATTACTATACATGTGAACTTTATCAAAAGATGTCTATGGAAAAAATATGTGTATCCCCTTCAAATTTTAAGTATTATGCTTTCAAGTATTACTTTGACAGAAAAATTGTTTTCTTTTTTTTTTTTTTGGGGGGGGGGACACACATTATAGTATATGTAAATCTTATATTGTTAATATTACTGTCGTTTTCTTTCTTATGTTTGGCTTTTAAAAAAAGGGAAAAACGATCTTAAACTTGTAGTTGAATTTGAACTTGAACCAGAAAAACGGTATAATGCCATGTCACACCGTTACCCTCTTTTCGGTACTGACCGTTTGGGCTTTTATCCATTTTATTCGTCTCCCCCTCCGAGTCGGTGAAAATACAAATTCAATAAGAAATGATAAATAGAAAGGAAAATGACGTATTCCTTTTTTTCATCATTTCTATAATAACGGTAACAAAAACAAAAAGTGGGATCTTAGATAAAATAACTTGTAAAAATGCTACTAAATAACTCCGAGATTCATGACTGGAATAATGTTGAGAATATTCGTGCAAGCTATCTTTTTTGTTTTAGATCACTTGAAAAATCAAAATGATATAAAAGTAAAATGAAAAAAGAAAATCATCGGGATGAGGAGGTGGAAGCCTCTGTCCCTTTAGCGCCTGGATCAAACTGCCTGAACGGAAATAAAACAAAAGCTGTTTGTGCCCCTAACGCGTATCATTCTCGACTCTCACTTTATACTGCCTTAAATAGGGCGAGAATGGAGTTCGGGTTATAACATTAATCGTTAAATTATCTAATTTAAGACAATATTGACCATATACTGCTGCAAAAAGAATTTGAGGGCAGTTTGAAATTAACGACCGGTTATCTATCTTCATGTCCATGGTGACAGCGAAAGCCAAAAGGAGATGAGCTCCAAAAATATTAAGAAAAAAAATGATGGCTGGAAAAAAAAAATCTTTTCTTATAGGCTTCGACTGATCAGGCAACTTAAAGAAAAAAAAAAAAAACTGATTCTGAGTAAAATTGAATAAGAACATATTAAGGTAATGCTATCCGAAGGACCGACTTTTTAAAACAAACAAACAAACAACAAACGTGTTTACTTCTTCTTATTAGCAGTTACTTTCAGGGGACCGTTTCATGAAAGTTATCAGCTCTGACGAGTTGTCAGACTCTTACAGTTACCATAGTCGGATAGTAACAGTTAGTGCGCAGTGCTTCTCAGCCAACCAAAACCAACGATTTTACAGAACTTGTCATATATACAGAGTGGTATCACCTTTAAATGGGATGGGGGGGGGGGGGGGGGTCACAAATCTGAACGCAAAGTTTCGCATGGCTTTAAGAATGACTTGAATATTGAAAGGCAAATAGGATTATCAGTCATATCTAATCGCATAAGCTAAAGTTGAAATATCTATGTAGATAAGAATTATTATTAGGGACTATTAACAACAATTCAACTGAGATTATGGGAAATACGGTCACACTTTGTCAAATCAAGCTGAAAAACTTTAGATATTCTATTTGGCTGTTTATTGCTAAGTCGTTCTTAAAGTCATGCATACCTTTACGCACAACTTTGTGAAACACCACCCTGGTTTTGTATTCATTCATTTAAACAAGGGACATCGAACTTCAGTTGTGAACCCCTTCTGGTTACGTGAGACATGTGCAATCCAACGTGATTAACATCGAATTTCAAGTAATCCTGCCACTCGAAGATCGCTCTTGGCTCTCCGATATGGCCCACACGGTAGAAGTTATTTGCAAAGTCAATCCAGTAGCCATTAATACCAACCCATCTCTGATCATTCTGGGATCTGGGGCCGCGAAACAACATTGCCTTAAGAAGACATTTCGATATGCAAGCACTTGCTTGCCCATATAGCCGAAACCTGCAAGGTTTGGGGTAAGATGAGAAGTTGTGGATCAAGTTCGTAATATTAAAGGAGGATAAAAGCCTGAGGATATAGCAATCTTAACGAAAAGAGAGGAAAGTGATTAGAAATATTTTTTAAAAGTTCAATCCAAATCGATTACGAGAGTTATGAAAGTTGAAAAGATTCAATTTACTTTCAATGGCGATCCTCAACTTGGCAATGTTGCTTCGAAATGGAAGGTCTAGAAGGACAACTCTCAGTATATTTTCTACACAAAAATTTCACATTTTGCTCATTATCACTCAAGGTGCAACTTGTTTCCTTCTCAGCTAAAGATATATCATCATGGGAAAATGTATTCGACACAGTATAATTATGGTGGGGTCACCCTCGCTTGCATTCCCAACATATTATTCGTTTGCCTGTACAAACTATCCTGTATCTAATGTTAAACGAGTGAGGAAAATTTACACTCTTTTGATACGCCTAATTATGTGATCACCTATATAGGCCTACACTGATATATGCCAAATATGACGGGATTTGGCTCACAACTTGCCATCTTAAACCATTCTGTTTCCATGAGCGAGCGAAGTGAGCGCTACCAACATAAAACCCCTATCTTTGAAACGTAGAATTTCCACCCAAATAACTATATGATTTTCACAATGTACATTTTTCCAGCAGAGTTCGAAGATACTTGGATACCTCGCTGCAAAAATATTGTGACATTTGGACATGTTGCTGAGAGAATAAGAGTGCTTGCTGCTTGAAATATCACGTTTCTAGATTTTTGGAGCGAGCGTAGCGAGCGAGCTAGTATTTTCTTCTAATACTGGGAACAGGTTCTAGTGTAGTGTTACTCCATTATCATAATTTTAGTAACGTACATTTTATCGGCATCTTCCTTTCCCATCCATGTATTTGGTATGATAAGAATAGGCTATTGGTCAAAGACCATTATCCAATAAAATTCTGGGTCATCTTGCAGCTTATCTCCTTCCAGTTATCTTACTAACATTTTATGAATCGATTGAATGGTCAGGCAAGATGCAAACCATTTCCTTTCATAAGAATAGTAATGTAACCTCCATTGGTTAAGATACTTGAAATGCATACGAAAAGAAGAAAATTATAGCATTAGATAAAGAGACAAGATGCAAAGCAATTTCCTTCTATTTCATATGGATATTATTATAACCGGCATTGCTTAAGATACTTTAGAAAAAGAAATCTTTGTGTTTAGGGGATTAACAGGGGCCATGTTATTTTTCAATGGCGAATTATTGGGGGGGGGGGGAGTTATGATAAAGGCCACCTCCCAAATATATATGAACATGTATGTATATATATGTATATATCCCCACGGATCGACACCCATCGCCACGAGTCATGAGGAGAGAGAGAGGGTGGGGGATCTTTGATAAGGCGGAGGAATTAGGGGCTGTACAAACTCACCTATCTTTACCATTTTCGTATTTGAGATGCCTCTTCGTTCCGAGAGAACCAACGAAAGTGCTATGCCTGTATAACTCACTGCTATACTGGTTCGAGATGTGTCCAACCTCTTCAGCAGGAACTGAGTGTTGGACATAGGTCTTGTGTAAACCTTCGTACATTTATCTAATAGATGTAAGCATAAAAATTAACCCATCATTTCTTTCTGAGCAATATGCGGTAGACCCCCCCCCCCCCCCCCTCCCCCCCCCCCCCCCCCCCCCTCACTGCAACAGAAGGATTTTCAACGGTTTCCGGTAGAGCTTTATGTCCGGAATAACATACTATAAATCTTAAATTCGGACCGCCGGAAATGGTTATTTTCGGATGGCGCTATTGTAAGATGGCGTCTGAAGATTTTTGCCATTACGTTAAAATGGCTGCAAAACTGGCAGTACATAATCATCCGTCGTGTGCCCTGTAAAACATGAAAAATACAATCAATCTTTTAACTGATTTGAATCGTAAGTCTATGGCAAACCATGTACTAAAGAGTTACAATTGATCGTAAGATTGATTGTATCTGTTTATGTTACAGGCCCCTGGTGATATAATTTCGATACCTAGATTTTCTCGGTCTAGAAATCTAGCAGGATCACGTAAAATGTGTTATAGCCTTCATGAAACCTGAAACTTCATCACTGCTTCCAAAATGGCGATCCATTATCTGGTATCTTTAAACAGATGACTGGAAATTAATATTTTATGTATCTATTAATCAACTGATTAATTAATTTATTTCATTTCATTTATTTCGTTTTATTTAGACAGGGTAGCCCTGTGAGTAATCGTACACAGTACTGTTTTCCTGGGGAACCTACATACAAATACAAGATAACAATAATGAAATAGTAACTGTACACAAACAAAATAAACATAACTCATTTCAACTGAAAATACAGGCAGAAAAGAATTCATAGTCACAAGGAGTGAGTTAAGAATACGACTGAATAATAACAATTTTAACAGCATTTAAACAGCATTAGCATAACCTAAGGTACAGGAACCTTACTGAATTTGATGCAAGCTGGAAGTACTTCCTCCATAATAATCTTGATTGAATGTGGATACCATGAAAATGTGAAAAAACAACAAACTAACAACAAATAGAATATGGCATCCAAAATAATAAAAAAATATCTGTTTTTCTCAAAATGAACAGAAATTGTTTACTGTCTGTAGTTCAGATGAATGTGCTTTTTATAATGTAAATGTTTATTTCACAGTGTGGGTCCGAGACAGTCTCAGACGAGACAGAGAACGAGACCGAGGCAATGATCCCCGAGACTGAGACCGAGACAGAGACATGTCTCAAGGCAACCAACACTGTAAATACACTGTATAATGCGGGGGGGGGGGGGGGGGGTTGGGGGCTTACAGATGTGGGACTTTTGCCATTTTTATAACATAATCTTTGGGCGCCAGGCCGTAAATTCTGAATTTTGTTTACTTTTAGTTTTTTTCTGCGTATGTATTTTTGTATGTATTCTGATTGTTAAATGAAAATAAAAATCTACAAATTGTATTTCAAGGTATCCAACTCTGCATCTCTACTCTCTTTTTGGTTCTTTTTACTTTCAGAATGAAAACAATGTGATTTTATTCTACAGACTGAAGAAAAGCAGTAAGATTAACTCTTTTCCAGTGTCTCGACGATGTCTCTGCCTCCAAGACATGAGAACATTTCCCTTCGGGGCAGAGACCGAGACCAAGACATTAGTGTCCGAGACCGAGAAGAGGCACGAGACACACAATCATTGTCTCGAGACAAGTCTCGAGACCGAGACATGTTAAATGGTTAAATGGTTGGTTAAATGGTTAAATGGTTAAATGGTTGGTTAATTTACCTGACTGCTAAGAAAGCATGTGTATGCTTGTTAGTAAGCAACCAGGGGACCGACGGCTTTAAGTCCCCTCCGAAGGACTTGGTAATGAGGATTAATACCTTACCAAAGGGCATTAGCGCATCCACTTGGTTTCGAACCCGGGTACTCCCGGTTACGAGACCACTGCTCTATCCACTGAGCCACAGCGCCTCCTCTCAAGATCCCCAACACTGCTATTTCAGGAGTCAGAGTATTCCATGAGTCACAAAACTACAATATTAGACCGAAATGCATAAAACATGTGAAATGGCTCCCACTTTGTGTTCGACGTGTTAATTTTTTTTTTCATAGCTATTGTTTGGGACTGCGCTCTTTTCAAGCAAATTGCTAACCTGCTAACAAATGGCAGTCCTTCTTTCGCGAATGATTTTACTATGTTTGATAAAAAGGAATGATTTGACAGTTTATCATTTCTTTCTTGTTTTTTAGAGTAATGGTAGATATACATACTTCCTTATTCATAATTCATTTTCTTTAAAAAAAGAATACTTTTACTGTCTTATAAGCTTAATCACCATCACTACCATCAGCAACAAAAGCATCACCATCATTGTCAGTATTATGAACATTATAATGAAGTAGCGTGGGATAAATCCATTACACTTACATTCACAGTGAGGTGTACTGAAACCAAAGGGGCAATTACAGCCTGTAACATAACCTTGATGAACGATCCTGTCTCCCCCATTATGGCAAGCGTCTGTTTTTGAATGGAATAAATAAAATTGAGGAGAAAGTCAGATCGATTTTCTTTTCTGTCATCTTTCGTCATTATTTTGATTATAACCACCATAGCAGCCGTGCCACAGTTTGGGCAAAAATACAGAATCCTTTATTAGTTTATTACTATCATAATTACTATCTGACTATTACCATTATTACTATTATTGTCATCATTATGCAGGGGGGGGGGGGGAAGGAGGTGAGTTGCTGCCAAGAAATTTTCCAAGGCTTACACATTTTTTAGTGAAAATTTTCCAAATTTCCACCAAAAGTGTGCACCAGATCCTTCAATTTCAATCTCAAAAATGCAAAAGCGCTCTCGTGACAAACTCTGTCGCTTCACTGCCTCATTCGCGTGTTTCTTCGAACATTTTATGTTTTCTTGCCCCCCCCCCCCCCCCGGAAAAAATCCTGCGTACGGCTATGAGTACTGCAGCAACTTTATTGCGTGACTTACATTCAGTTTGCTTATGAAAAACCCTTGAAAATCAAACAAAGAAAGAAAAACCTATAGCGTTTTAGTCCTCAGTGAAGGTACCTTTATCGCATTTTTTTCTTAAAATACGGTAATGTGATTAGGCAATGAAAACCTTCATGAGTTTATCACGCCTAATTGCAGTTAAAATCAACAACAATGAACTTGTTTTTGTGGACTCAGGGCTGTAAGGAACTCAAATCTGTACTAACCAAGTGGCAAGCAGGCTTTTGCGGCACCAAAGTTGATCCTTGCCCCGCAGTTATTGATGTCAGGCGTCCCAGAAAATTTACCGATTAGTGGTACATTGACGGATGCAGTTCCAGATGGACAAATAACCTTTAGAGATACTTCAGTACCTGTCTCTTTTGAGTGACAGAGAAATGTGTTAAAGCGGTAACAATCACCGACGTAAATCCTGAGTGGAAGTATGATCGAATTTTTTTGCACATCTCATTCTAATGCTCAAAACAGAGCCCAATATGTTTGCTACCCCAATGTTCTCACATCATCCTTACGTTTAGCTAAAATAATGTACTTTTCTAGACAGTTTGAAAAATAAAAATATAATATCAAGAGTGTGTGGAAGGTGGTCAGCGAAGTTCTGAATTCCATTACCGATACCGACGCCCCAAATCATATTCTTAAAGACAATCGTAAATTTGAAGATCCCTTAGACATAGCTGAAGTATTTAACGATTTTTTGGGGGGTTAACTTAGATCCTAATCTTGTCAATAATATTCCAAACTCTAATTCAGAATTTCACCATTTTCTTCAAGCTCCTAACCCCCAGGCCTTATTTTTCGCACCAATTGTAGACGGAGAAATAAAATAATATCGTCACTAATCTCAATACAAAAAAGGGATACGGATACGATGGAATTTCTAATTTCCTCCTTAAAAATGTAATTGATGAAATACCTTCCCCTCTCAGGCATATTTTAAATTTTTCCTTAACCACGGGAAAAGTTCCACAAAAAATGAAAGTGGCTAGAGTTGTTCCATTTTTTTTAAAAGGTAGTAAAGATTCCCTTAACAATTATCGGCCGATTTCACTTTTAACTTCCATTTCTAAAATTCTTGAAAGACTGGTATTCACTCGAACACTTGACTTTCTCGTCAAATGCAAAACTCTATCCGAAAATCAGTTTGGCTTTAGAAAAAAATCAAAGCACAACTCTGCATTACTTGCTTTTATCGACAAAACAGCTCACGCGATCGATAACATATCTCACACCATTGGAGTTTTTCTTGACTTTTCAGAAGCTTTCGACACTTTTAATCATGATATTTTAATTTCCAAATTACATCATTATGGTAGACGTGGGATGCCTCTACCAGGGATAGTTGTTGCATATCCCTGCCTCTACAATGGTTCATTGACTATTTAACTAACAGAAAACAATTCGTCAGTATTAATAGTTGTGAATCTCAGTTGAAAGTGGTTACATGTGGCGTCCAACAAAGTTCCATTCTTGGTCCGCTTTTGTTCATTTTGTACATCAATGATCTCAGAAACTCCTCACAGTTACTTTCATTTATTTGTTTTGCTGACAATGCTAATTTATTCTTTACATATCGTGACTTTTACTCTCGAGTTGACACTGTAAATAAAGAACGTGTGCTCGTTCAGTCATGGATTCATGCAAACGAGTTATCTCTAAACCTCGAAAAAAAAACTCATTATATGATCTTCAGTAATACTGGACCTCTAGGAAGAACAGAGCCATTTGAATAATGGCTCTAAACAGAATGGTGGTGAGCTTCCAGCCATTTGATATATTGATTTGCATGTATTTTTTTTTTTTGTATTGCTTTTTATATAGAAAATAAAACCTACCAACCAACCAACCAACGTTAACCACACTTTTTAAACAGGTCACCTTGAACGATATAATGTCCTAACACAAGTTGATTGCACTAAATGCCTTGGTATTTACAATGATAGTGATTTGTCTTGGAAATCCCATATAAATTATCTAAGTAAAACCTCTCAAGAAACACTGCAATACTTAACAGACTTAAACATTTCTTTCCCACACTGTAACAAATTACCGTAAAAATTACGGTGGAAAGTCGTCCAGCAAGTTGCCACCCAATTACCGTAATTTTTAAAGTTGGACTGTATTGTAAATTACGGTTAACCATTGCATATACCAATTTCACCTCCAGTTTATGTATTTGGCCCTCTATCGGCGACGCCATTGCTGCGGTGGGCAAGCGCGCTGACCGCGATTGGCTCTGTGTACAAAATTAATGTAAGATATGAAATATGCCCCGATATTGCTCCATTTACTTTATTCTAGATCAATAAAATAAAGCATGGATACATGGGTAGATGAGGTAAGACAATGGTCATATCTGACGGATGAAGGTATAATGTATTTCTGTACTTTTGATGGTTTTTCAACTTAGTTTTGTCAGTAAAAGTTTGATTGCAGCATAAAAGCCGTAGTAAACGGGAGCCCTAAAATCTTACCCTGTTTACAAAGTCATGTTTTCACTCATTAAATTTTACGCCAAAGTACATAATGATAATGTTTCTTGACTTCAAAGTCCTTTCTGTTGATGTTTTTATCCACTGGCGACGAATTCCTTCACCACTGCTTACGGAAACCTGTGTAGGGAGTACGGCTTCTCACACAAACAGGCTTCATGAGTCAAAAGCGAGTGAATTTCGCACTCAGTTAGCTTCCAATTTTTATACTTTCTCTAATTCTTGTGGCATTTGAGCACCGCACAGCTGCGACCTGAACTTCCCTGTTAATTCCTCATTGCAAATATTGAAATAAATCTGCATATACTGGTCAAAATAGAGAAAAAATCGAACGAATGTACATAACGCGCTATTGACTTGTGTACTATAAAAGTTGGAGCGCCCACCGCAGTATGTCGAACTGTGCCGAACAGTCTGCTGCCCTCTTGCGTTGTGAAATTGGTCTATATTAGGTAATAATTACCGTCATTTCAACGGGAAAATAAAGTGAAATGGGCCAACCGTTAAAATAGCGGTAATTATTACATAATATACAGTAGTAAGCGGTAATTTACAATATAGTCCAACCGTAAAAATTACGGTGGAAAGTCGTGCAGCAAGTTGCCACCCAATTACCTTAATTTTTACGGGTAATTTTTTACAGTGCAATAATACTTTATCATCTGTGTATTCAACATTAATAACTCCATACCTTAACTACGGGCTTGGGGTAACACTTCTAAAACTTTGACAGACATACTTTTTCGGATCCCAAAACGAGCCATTAGAAATGTCATCCATGCAGGGTATTTGTCTCACACAAACCACCACAAATTGCCTTCTTAGATACATTGACCGACTGTAATTAAGTTATTTTATGTACTTTATGTATGCTTGTAATATTATTTCATACTTTATACTCTGTATTTGAAGCTTAAATGTTGAATGAGAAATAGGGAAAAAATAAATGAAATGAAATGAAATGAAACATCGGCAGCAGACACACAAAACAAATACTCTCCCATCCTTGCTCTACTTTTTAAGAGCATTTGAATGAGAAATTTTTACTACTGTAGCAGTCGTTTACGATAGATTTATCAAACATTATATCTTCTTGAAAAAGTGCGTGCGTGTGTGAAGGGGGTGCGGGTGGGTGAGGGTGAGTGTGTATGTGTGTGGAAGGGGGTGCGGGTGCGCGAGGGTGAGTGTGTGTGTGTGTGTGTGGGAAGGGGGATGTATATTTGTACAGGGCACCCCTCTCCCTTTGTTGTTAGTTGTATTTTTGGCGCTTCAGTCAGAATTCACTATTTACGCCTAGTCTCGATGTGAAGATTGAAAAGTCTAGTCAGTCGTCTTACATATGACGATTGTGGCCAATCGTAATTGTTTTAACCGCGGTGTTTTACATGGATTCGTTTATTATTTAATTCTGGGGGAATCGATATTCAAATGTACTAAATAATTAATAATATGTAGTTCAATTTTCAATTGAACTACATTCAACAGAGAGGGCGCACTGAGCATGTAGCACGAAATTGTTAGGAGCTTAGAAAATTCACAACAAAATCCGTCTGCATCTTCTTCAAATAACGCTTTTTCAGAACAGAATCATGAGCAAATCATCTAATAACACCAAATCTACCAATGCTAAGGCATATTCCTTGCGGAATAAGCCTTCTTCCGACGATGAAACCAACGAACAAAGTGGCTGTCGTGAGTATGCAACAGAGGAGTCCATTAATAAGCTACGTAACGACTTTGACGGGTCAATGAATAAAATCATGGAGAAATTGAATGTTATGAATGAAGGAATTTCTAACTTGAGAGCAGAAATAGGAGCTGTGAGAAAAACTACAACGGATCTTCAAAAATTTGCAGAGGATACGACGGCGAGAATCGCGCATTTGGAGAATGTGGTGCTACCTAAAATGGATGAGAACGCCCATGAGTCGGAGACTAAGCTAACAGATGCAATTACTAGTCTTGAAATACATGAGCGGAAACTCAACTTGTTGTTCTACGGAATCACATCAACGCCCGGAGCGCCCAAGACATCCAAGAATGCCGTAAATGATGTTCGCGTCGCCATTTCTACGCTAGGATTCTCTCAAGAGAAGGTGAATGCAATGTATTTTGTGAACGCGCATCAACTCCCACGCAGGCCCTACCCAGGAAGCAGCCAAGAACGCCAAACACCGGACCCGATAATTGCTAGGTTTGGATCAATGTTTGACCGCGACGAAGTCCTACAAGCTTTCGAGAGCAAGGTTCGCGACAAAAATTCTCGTCCTGGTTTCACTATCCGCACGGATCTCCCCCCACATCTCAAGGCCAAGCGATTTCAACTTGAGAAATTGGCTTATTCACTACGCAAAGACAAGGGTAAATCTACCAGAGTTCGCCTCATCGGTACAAAGCTTCAACTAGAAACACGGGACAAGGGTAAAGCCGCAGCTCCGTGGGACATATACACAGAGTAAACTCCATGAAACTGGTGAGAAATCTATGCCTTCAATCACTACTGCATTTTACTCACCATTATGCCGTTGTGCAGTCCATCTACAAATGTATAAACAATAAGTTACAGTACAAAAATATTCCATGATGGCTATTGTCTATGCTTTATAGTAGCAACTGGTGAGAAGTCATGCTTTCTCTCCGATTAACGTATTTTACTCTACTTTCATATTCCGTTTGACTCTTTACAAAGAATGTATGAAATATTACCATTCTTACAAAACATAAACTATACCATGGTGGTATTTTCTTTGCTCTGTCATGACTCTTTGCCAATTAATATGAATCCCAACTTTACATACCTATGGTTCATAATAAGTGCTTTTTGCGTTACTTTTAATACCAGTACTGCATTTGGTGCTCTTGGAATGCCCTTTGTCATCAATCTAAGTCTCTCATCCGAGCTTATCAAGTGATAATTTTCGAACATTTGGCCTATATTTTGATGAGTCTTTTCATATCATAGGATATTATGTAAACTAAATATCTGAACACAGAAAATGTATACTGTCCTATGGCATAACTTATTGATTAAACCAAAATATTTGAACCATGGTATGCATGATAGTGTGGTTGTTACAAACCTCAAGCTATTAGACATGTTAGAATTGCATTTATTCGTTGGATTCTTGATCTGCCACATATATGGGGTTGTCAAAGGTGATGACTTTCTAATTGCAGGAGTTGAGTCAGTCTTTCCCAATGAATACACCTTTGTTTTATTTTTCAATAACCCTATGTATAATAACTTTAACAGAGTAAACCATGAACCTATATAGTGAGAAAACTATTCCTGCATACCCTTTAAATAAGCAAAGATATAAATCAAGTAAGTGAAACAAGCTCAAAGTTGACTGTATTTCTATATGTAGTCATTTTAAAATATATATTAATATACCTTAGACTCAGACACCCCCCCCCCCCCCCTGCCAGGAGTGGCCAGGTCTATTTTGGATGTTGACACTAACTTATGATGATTATGTATCACTCGTGTATCTTGTAAGTTTTGATACAACATTTTGCTTGGTAAATCTACATCCGTTACACAATAGACCTTGCTGTTGATTTTTAAAAAAAGTTATTATACACATCACTATTGACTCACACTGACGTTAGTTGTAAATAGTATTTGTTTTCATTTGAACATGGTAGGTCCACGCTTTCAGGCATGTGTATCAAATTGAGATTCTTTTATTTTAAAGCTAAGCCATATCTCATTGGCTTTGCTTATTAGACTATCATAATTATTCAACATTCTATGAGTCTTGCTTTTAACCAACTTATTTTATACACATGAATGAAAACCCAATTTCTTTCATTTACTTCACTTCAGTAGGTCTACCTTTTAGCAAGTGCCTAAAAATTTGATCCCAATATTGAATCTTTTCATTTTTTGCTATGTTACTGACGTTGGCGTCCGAATATTCCTTGCATTGAACATGTTGAACACTTGACCTCATGCAATTTATTAACAACATAATTTCTATAGTCTGTTGCTATAGTAGGTGCATTCTTGTAATTCATGATATCAATACCAGTCATGCTGTCAGTTGCCTACTTGTAATTTTGAATTGAAGTATTTTCAATCTAACCTTCATTCAGTTAGGTCCGATAATGCACAGTATATATATATATATACAAAAGATCAGTAACAGAGAGCGTGGGCCCTGCCCTATAATTATGATACTTTTATCATATGCATGTATACAATGTCTTGTATTATTGATAATCAATGAAAGATATAACATGTACCATATAAGGTCATTGCTTATGCTCTCTTTACTGTCTCTTAATAGTTGATTTATGGTATTAATTTTTATTCACCAAATGTGTATAAAGAAAAGAGATATGATAGCATTTAAAGCAATTTATTTTGAATAATATTATGTATTGATGCAGACGCATCCACTTAATTATTATTTGTCTTAAAATTGGCTCCTTATAGTGGATATATGATGGATTTTTATATCGGTTTTATACCCATGATGTTTATAATTTTGTACAAAATTAGCTTAATTACAAGGGCAATTTCTTCTTCACATTTTTCCTTTTCTGCCAACTTTATTTTCTTTCTCCAACTTTTTTGTGGGCTTGACTCTACCGTGTATACCAAACGACATGTAATTGACGTTCAGTATGTATTCATTTTGTTTGTACTTACTCAATTTGCAACAACAATTTGCACAGGTTTTGTTATCTTTCCCATAGCCAAAACTACAATGCACATAACATGTAACCTATTATACTTTAATGACATTTGTCAAATTAGGTATCAGTCTGGATTGAAATTCCTACATGATAAAGCGACGAATTTTTACTTTGATGACGAGTGAACCTATACAAGAATTTAGTGACCTACTACATAATCGAATATATTGTTACATGTGTAAGCAAATGTGTCGGAACCATGACTGGAACGAATATTTTTCTTGTTGTAAACACTGTCTTGAACACTTATTTCCTTTCAACCAGTTGAATGATAACGAGCTCGATGATGTAATATCGGCTGATGAACCCTTAGAAGACAATTTTGATAGAATTTCTCATTTACATTTTGATCCTTTTTTAGCACATGAAAGCATTGTCCCAAATGACGATGTTGACCCAGACTTCCAGTTCTATACTGAGAGTTCAAATGACTCTCGGTACTATTGTTATGAAGAATTTAATACAAACTTTGAAAATATTGGTGTTCCGAGCGGTGGTAAATTTTCAAGCATTCACTTTAATGCAAGAAGTCTTTTGAATTCTTTTGATGACATTTCAAGCTGTCTTAACTCTTTGAAATTTACATTTGATATTATTGCCATATCCGAAACCTGGCTAAGATTCGAAAGTCCTCTTGTTTATATGCCTAACTACTCGTTCGTTTGCAATAATAGGAAATATTCCAGAGGTGGTGGAGTTGGAATGTATATCCATGATTCTTTTAATTTCTTAGTACGCACTGACCTTAATTTAAGCGGAGCAACATGCGATTCTTTATTCATCGAACTGGAACAGTGCTCAGGGAAAAATATAATTGTAGGAACCTTGTATAGAGCCCCATCGTTGGACGTTAATTCATTTATTGAGGAGTTTGATAGCCTTTTGATCCGTCTTTCCAGGGAAAACAAAAGGGTGTTTTTGACGGGTGACTTAAACATAGATATTTTAAAACACAACTCTAATTCTCAATCCAAGAACTTTGTGAACTGTCTTTTCAGCAATTTTTTTCTTCCTATAATTCACAGGCCCACAAGAATTAATAAGACAAGTGCCACCCTTTTAGATAATTTTCTGACAAATCAATTTGACTTAGATACTAAAGGTGGAGTGATATACTCTGACGTGTCAGATCACTTGCCAATATTTCATGTAACTTACATGAATGTTAATAAAACTAAATCGGCAAATAATAACGTACTCCGTAGATCTTTTACAACACAAAATATTACGAAATTTAAAAATCAAATCGAAAATTCAAATTGGGAAGAAATCTTTAATATGCAGGATGCTAATCAATCATACGACATATTCATAACTCAATTTACTACATTGTATAATAACAATTTTCCATTAAAAAAAACACCCAGTAAGAAAATTAAACTGAAATGCTGGATGACCGATGGTTTGCTTCAATCTATTCGACATAAAAACAATCTATATAAAAATATATCCATAAACCAACAGTTAGAAATGAAATTCTATACAAGGATTCTCTTAAAGAAGTGAACTATTTGAAACGGCAGGCTAAAAAACATTATTATAAATCCAAATTTGAAGAATATAAAAATAATATAAACCGTACATGGCAAATGATCAAATCAATATTAAATAAAAGAAGAAATCAACCTCCAACACCATAGTTTGTGTTGAAGGTCGGTCGACAGACCCGTTCCAAATAGCAAATACTTTTAATAACTTTTTCGTTGAAATAGGTCCAAAGTTAGCTAATATCACTCCTCAAAATGATACAGATTTCAGAACTTATCTATCTGAACCAAATTCAAAATCTTTGTTTTTAAATCCGGTAAGCCAACGTGAAATTTGTAACATTGTCATGCGTTTCGATAACAATAAAGCCCCAGGTCTTGATGAATGCTCACCCAAGATTGTTAAACTTGTAATCGAATTGATAAGCGAACCTTTATGTCATATATTCAATTTATCGTTAACCTCTGGGGTATTTCCTGACAAAATGAAAATTGCGCGAGTTTCTCCAATTTTTAAAACTGGTGACAAAGAGCAAGTTGGTAATTATAGGCCCATATCAGTGCTTTCTGTTTTTTCTAAAATATTGGAAAAGATCATTTATAAAAGGGCTTATAGTTTTCTTGAAAATAACAAGTGTCTTTTTGAATCTCAATATGGATTTCGTAGTGACCACTCAACAGAACTAGCTCTTCTTGAATTAACAAATACCGTAATTGACTCCTTTGAGCACGACTCACTTGCAATGGGGATATTTATTGACTTGTCAAAAGCGTTTGACACTATTAATCATAATATACTTTTATCAAAACTAAATAACTATGGTATTCGTGGAACTGCCCTTGACCTTTTTTCTAGTTACCTCTCAAATCGTAAACAATGCACCATATATAACTCCGTTCAGTCTGAACTTAGGACAACTGAATGTGGAGTACCACAAGGGTCATTACTTGGTCCACTTTTATTTATTTTATTTATTAATGACATTTATCGTTCGTCAAATCTCCTTTCCTTTATTATGTATGCCGACGATACCAATATTGTTTATTCTGATAAAAATCTTTATCACTTATGTGAAACTGTAAATACTGAACTAACAAATGTTTGTAAATGGTTTTGTGCGAACAAGCTTACCATTAACTATAAGAAATGCAATTATATTATATTCCGTAACTCCACAAGGCGTATTGATCTTAATCATGTAGTGGTGAAGCTTAACAACCAAATTATTCCCAGAGTTGAAAATACTAGGTTTCTTGGCGTTATCATTGATAGTAATTTAACATGGATACATCACATAAATGAAATTGAGAACAAAGTTGCAAAAAATATTGGAATAATATATCGCCTAAGTTTTTACTTGCCTAAAACTGTATTGCGTACATTGTATTGCTCTTTAATCCTGCCATATTTTTATTACTGCAATTTAGTCTGGGCTAACACATATCAAACCCATCTTAAAAAATTATGTTCCCTTCAAAATAAAATTGTACGTATAATTTCTCCAGACGACAATATACCACTAGCAAATACCACGAATTTGTTTCATTCCCTAAAATTGTTGAAATTAGAAGACATCAACAAACTTCAACAATGTCATTTTCTCTACAGGTGTTTAAATTCTCAAATTCCACAAAAATTTCGTGATTCATTTACACATGTTTCCAACATACATCATTTTGATACCCGCTCAAATAATCAAATATTCATTCCCAAACACAGAAAAATAATCTTCCAACACAATATTCGTTATACTGGCCCCAAAATATGGAACGAAATTCCGGATTACATAAAAAAATCTTTGTCGACAACCAGCTTTAAGTACAAAATGAAAAAATTGCTTCTGTCGTTTTATAAATAAATATTTCCCGTCTTATGTCTCCTTTTGACTTTAAACATGAAAACATGAACCATGACAAATTGTTGTTGCGGCATTTATGTTTGCCCCCACTGATATTTTGTTGAGCATTCTATTTTATTTAGTAATTCATGCCCGCCTCCTCGCTCACGTCTCCCTCTCTTGTTCCCTTTCCTTTTCTTTTCTCTGCCCTTTTTTCCTTTGTATTGTTTATTGTATTGTATTTATGTCTACAGGCGTATCCCGCCACAAGCCTCAGCTTTTAGGGTATACGCCTTCTTCCTTAAACCCAATATGTATATATTTATATATTTTTTATAACAAATTGATTTATGTATGAATTTATGTTTACGAAAAATGTAATGACATGGAAGAAAATAAATGTTTTATTTGAATTGAATTGAATTGAATAAAACATGGATTTATTAAAGAAAGTAAAGTATTTATCACCATATCAACTCTTCTTGTCAAGTAAATTGCGCGCCTTAAACACACCTCAAATACCCGAGAAATCAGCCCGAATTATGCCGTATTTTAAGCTTTGAAATCCAACATCGCTTTTCAAGGAAGTCGGAATCAATCCGTTCAAGCGGCATAGAAAAGATAATTTACTGCCGTTTTACGTCATATAAATTTATTTTTAAAAAGTATGTGACTCCGGCAAAAAAAAAAAAGATTTACATATCCCATTGTTCAAAATTTGAGCGCAAAAATACGATGAAATCTCAGCCGTTTGTCACCTTTCTTGCGCTGTTTCTCAGCTGTCCAACGCCCCTGGCTTTCGTTCAGCCTGTAAATTGAAGTAAATTTCGAATCTCTTCATGTAACTCCCACTCCGATTGGATGAATTATTTTCCCGGCAATTTAAAGAGACGCCACTAACCTCTTTTCTGATTCGTCGATGCGATGCCATACAAACAAATGCATGACACATGGATGACGAGCAGACTGGCTGCGAGCTAACCCCAAGGGGCTAGCTGCGAGCGAACGCTAATTCTAACGTAAGTTTTTCACCGTTTCTAACTCCAGTCTTGGAAAAAAAAATAAGAACGTGCATTCTGTCCTGTTTTGATTCATGTAATTTTGGGAAGTGGGGATAAAATATTGCGAGAGCTACAATCGGAGAAGTTAGTGCCACTTTCCATGTTTCACTCGAAAGGAACAGTTGGTTCAGTGACGGTTACTCACCAAGGTAGTGTGCTGCTAGTGTATGTATGTGGAGAATTAATTGGATGTTTTGACTTGACACTAATGCATAGACTAGAATTCATATATGCACTTTTCACTAGTTACTTTGATTAATATCAAATGCCTTTCCCCCTATGGTTTGGCCTCATTTGTTGGACATGACAGAGGAGATTCTGGAATATCTACAGTTATTAAAAGAATATCCTTGAAAAATATTTGAAATATTTAGTTTGGAGACTTTTTTCCTATTTTTTTCTCCCTTTTCCCCATGACGCATCATAGAACTATGGCATGATGTCGACTTCGTTCTTAGAATTAACCAAATCATAAATCCCAAATCCCCTACATTCTAGTGAACCATATATGCGTTAACATGATGTCTGCAAATTTTAATCTGAGAAGGATATGCATTTTCATGCAGTTGATTAAAAAACGATTCTGTATTCCATCTTTTGATATCAATGTTATCTTCTGGCGTGTCCAGTGGGTGTAACTGAAGATTTACCTGAATTTTAACCGAGGAAATATTTTGATTTTCTTTTACTAGTTTAAAGAAAAAGTGGGTCATAAGGAGTTAGAAAAGTCTCGAACTTAATACCATTTTCATGATGTGTTCGTCATTTATATTACTTTTTCTTCTCGTCTTTTGATACGGCCATGCCATTGAAAAACCAGTTCTCGACCGATAGTGCGTATTTTTGTAATGATATGGACAAACTTGTCGTGTCATTTGATAGAAAAGACACTAGATCTCTGCATGTATTTGATTACAATAAAATCTGAAAACAATCTTGAAAAAATAATCGGGGAGACTTTTAAAGTGTATTTTTTAAGACGCTCTATATTTCAAATCTAGAAGGCGGTTGAAAAAAAAAAACACAACTCAAACCATGATACTTACTACTAAACAGAGCTAAAAACCAGAGTGAAAAGCAAACCGAAAAGAATGGCACCTTCCTCCACATGCTGGCTATGGCAATTAGTCACTTCAAAGAATACAGCGTTGAATGTCAACCGCTGTGGAACCAGTAGTTTCAAGTTTCAGATCTTCAGAAATTCGAAATGTTTTATCGTACGCTTAAACCTATAAAACGTGATTTATTAACGTATTAATCTGAAATATAGTTTTGAACAAACAACTAGGACCCCCCCCCCCTCAAAAGACTCTCCTTCGATAGAGTAATACGAACTTCCAATAACCTTTCTGTAACCATGGTTTCTATCAAAGCTAAACTTCTTAAATATTCATATACTACCACTCATCTGCTCATGGCACAATAAAAACGCCTTATGATTTGAGTGGTGTTCATATTCTATAAAGCAAAGGCACTGTCAGGGGAAAACATAGTTTAGCATGCTCTAATTGGACCATTTCTAAGACATGGGACACGTTTCATCGCTCGCCATAAAAGAGGCAGATCCGAAACACCGTTTCATAAAACGTACCATTAATGGCAACTCTGCCATTAATGGTAACTACCAAGCTCAACAGCCTTTCAAATTCAAGGTTTCCATGGAAGTTACCAGTGATGCCAAAGGTATCATCAGTGGTAGGTTTTATGAAACGGGGCCCACTTTGTCAAGGATGGAAAGACTGAAGGCTTATGAAATTAAAAAACTAAAACGTGTGGAACTATTTTATGTTCATTGTGAAGAGTATCAATGAAGGTGCAAAAATCTGATAGATTGTCGTTGCCATGGTCACGATGGCTACCTAATAAAGATAGAATCAAATAAATATTCAGTGTCCCTGACGGAAAGGATAGAAATTGGTTTCTTGACTTATCGGTAATCTTTTGTTGTTGTTTTTTTTTCCTACCTGAGGATAACAATACTGACATTTTTTTGACTGCAGATGTCAGTCAAGTAAGTTGACTTAATTGACATATGCACAGAATTTTAAAGCAGGTTGGAAATTTGCTAGACGGGCAAAATTTTTTTGTCACCGACCGACATTTCGAGTGGCACAGACGGACATTAGCTTTAAATACAGTATGTTTTCCTATTTATAATCAGCATGATCAGGGGATAATAAAACATCTACCAACGGCTTTCTTCCTTCTTTTTTTATAGATTGATTCTATTTTTCTGTTTGTGCAAAACATGGCTTGAAAAGGTTACCTTTTAAGGCCAAATACAGGGGCGGGGGCGCGTTTCCGTTTTATACCGTAGCCCAGGCAGTTTTTCGATTAATTGCATCAAACGTGCTGGTTTCAAAGACTAGGTTTCGATTCAGCCATATGAATCTCTGCTCCCCTTATATACCACGTACAGCGGCGTACGCGGCCATCGTGTACGTGTACACTGCAGAGAGAATAGATGAAAGAAAAAGCAAAGAAAAGGTGCCTTCAAGGAACTGAAGGCGAAGAAACAGACGAGAGGATTGCCCAAAGAAATGTAAAAAGAAAGACGGATCCATAGGCCTAGAAGTCCATGAAGAAAAGGGAAAGGTATAGAAGAAAAAACACAAAGAAATATACAATGAATTCTGTATCTTCTGTTCTTTCTTCATGTGTTCTTCCTCTCATCTAGCCTCTCCCATGTCCATGTTTTTATTTGTTCTTCCTTCCATCTATCTTCTTCTCTCTCCTTATGTACAGTGTATTTCATTGTTTTTTCTCTTTTAGATAAGATCAGGCTCAGCCATAGAGAAAGGGAGAGAAATACATAACTCTATGGGCTCAGCCCGTTCGCTCAATATTACAAAGTGCATGCAGTGGATCGTCTATGATGTGCGCTGAGGACTTAGACTCTTTCACCAGAGCACGTGTAGGATTTTTTCGCGAAAATGCCTAGGCAACGGTGTAAACCGGAAACGCGCTGGCGGGGGATGTTTTTATTAGAGACATTGGGACATTGAAATAAAGTGAAAGTAATTTCATATTCCAAAATGGTTTGTGGCTCTTCAAGTAATTATTTCAAAAGTGGCTTTCTGTGTAGTGCATTCACAAACATTCAAGTGCATCCATATAACATGGCCAATAAATGCTGCAGAGCAATATTGAGTATTTTATGTAACAGGTATGTGGTATGTGCTGTAAGCTGTAAGCTTGAATTAGGCGGACCTTTACATGAATACAAATTCTTATTTCTTTCAACATGTTTAAAGCTCACTTTCAAACAAAAAAAAAAGTTGTCACTCACATAAAACTTTTTTCTTTACCTCTGATATTTTAGTGAATTTCATTATATGTTTCACATTCACGGGAAGAAAGCAAAAAATAATGCTAAAAATTCAAATAAAATACTAACCAACCGCTTATATGCAACATTTCTATTTATTATGGGGTTTTTTTAACAAGCATATTACATATTAATCGCTTATTTACACACATTCCTGTAACGTGAAATGAGCAGTTAAGGTTACTTAAGACACTACTTAGCTATTATACAACATGTACTCCAACGCAGCACCATTCCTTGCCGACCAGCGTGTTAGATTTTATTTTTAATTTGTATATAAACAAAAACGATGAAGGATTATCATTAACAGCTTCACACACACACACGCACGCACACCCACACACCCACCGTCACACCTCCGCAGCACACTCCTAACTCACGTACTCTCCCATCCTTACTCTTGTTTTTAAGAGCATTTCAATTAGAAATTTTACTACTGTAGCAGTCGTTTACGATAGATTTATCAAACATTATATCTTCTAAACGTGCGTGGTTGTACTCTCCCATCCTTACTCTTGTTTTTAAGAGCATTTCAATTAGAAATTTTACTACTGTAGCAGTCGTTTACGATAGATTTATCAAACATTATATCTTCTAAACGTGCGTGGTTGTGTGTGTTTGTGTGTGTGTGTGTGTGTGTGTGTGTGTGTTTGGGGGTGTATATTTTTACAGGCCATTCCTCTCTCTCTCTCTCTCTCTCTAAAACGGTTGGGAATATATAACCCCACTGATTTACATCATGGTAACAACATGAACAATGGTTTGTGAAAATTGGTAAAATAAAAAAAGTTTTTAGTGAACAACATGATGAACAATGATCGCATACTTTTAGAATAGAATTTTTCACGATGTGTAAGTCATTATTACTTTTTCTTTTAGCTTTTTGATACGGCCATGCCATTCTGAATAAACCGGTTCTCGACCGATACTCTTCATTGTAGCTTACTCAGATATGGAAAAACTTGTTGTATCACTTAATAGAAAAAACTATAAGATAACTGCATGTATGTGAATAAAATAAAACCGGAAGATATCATTTCAAATTCATTGGGGTATTGAAAGTGTATTTTTAGAGACATTCTATATTTCAAGATTTGAAGGCGGTTGGAAAAACTCAAACCATGATACTTGCCACTAAACAGAGCTATAAACCAGAGTGAAAAGGCAACCAAAAAGAATGGCACCTTCCTCCACATGCTGCAGCTGTCTGTGAGATAACTGCAAAAGCAGGACTTTTGAATCACTTCAAAGAATACACTTTTGAATGTCAACTGCTGTAGAACCAATAGTTTCAAGTTTCAGATTTTTCAGAAATTCGAAATGTTTTATCGTACGCTTAAACCTGTAAAACATGATTGAACGTACTAATTAGATTTGAAAAAAAAAACAAAAAAAAACTAGGATCCCCTCAAAAGACTCTCCTTCCAAGGAATAATGTGAAATTCCAATGCCCTTTCTGTAACCATGGTGACCATCATAGATAAAATTCGTTGATATTCATTAAGTACCACTCAGCTGTTTAAAGACCACAATAAAAATGCTTTATGATTTGAGTGGTGTTCATATTCTATGCAGCAGAGGCACTGTCAGGGTAAAACATGGCTGAGCATGCTCTAAGGAGACCATTTCTAAGGCACGAGGAACGTTTCATCGATAGCCACAAAACAGCCAGATCAGTTTGTCACGGACGGACATTTCACAAATTTTGAAAGTTTGAAGGCTTTTGAAAAATAAGTAATTAAATGTCTTGAACTGTTTTTGTTGTTTCATTGTGAAGAGTATCGCTGAACGTGTAAAATGCTGATGGTATTTGGCTGCCATGGTTACCTAACAAAGACCTTTGAAATATCCATTGTCACAGACGGACTGGATAGAAATGGGTTTATTGACTTATCAGTAATCTTTTGTTGTTGTTTTTTCTATCTAAACAGAACATCGCCTCCCGTTTGTTTTAACTGCACAGACGTCACTTTCTTTTAATGCAGATGTTAGTCAAATTAAAGATGACTTCACTGACATATGCACAAAATTTTAAAGCAATCTGTAACTTTTGCTAGAGGGGCAAAACCCTTTGTCACGGACGGACATTTTGAGCGTCACAGACGGACATCAGCTCTAAAACAACAGCATATATTCCTATTTGTAATGAAAAAATTACTAATTGCTTTGTCCTTTTTGTTTTAAAGTGATTTTATTTTTCTATTTCTGGGCAATTCCATAATTAGTAACGTTACATTTAAGCAAATTTTCATACCTTTTGATACAGCAAAATAGATATCCATTTCATTTCAAGTCCTAATCTTGAAACAACATATTCTGCCACACAAGGTCTACTATACATAAAAAAAATAAATAAAAAGCAACTGGACAATGCCGTAGCTGTGATGAGAACTTTTGACCATGGTTAGTAACGTCACAAAAAAGGACACAAAAAATAAGCAGGGTTTTTGAAAAAAAAATCCTCCTTACTGTGTTGTACCTCAAACTTAGAGCCATATCAGTTTTACTTTTGATATGATGACAATGATGACAAATGTTTATCCACAAAAATTTAAAAGTTTTGCTCTCTGGTTTTTTTTGCACCAAAAACTTGGTTAGGCACGTTACGGTTAGTCATGTTACAGTTTGTCCAGCACTAAATATTTTAGATTTTTATACCTTTTCAGAAACTTATTTTTGAATATTTTCTTTTAATTTTGTGTGACACAATGTCCTTCAGACTATCCAACTGAAAAATTTACAAAGGAAGCGATAGTCTTAAAAACTGTGTGTAGTTCCACTTTTTATATCTATGTTTGTGTATAGTTCGGATTCTGATATAAGGAGACACATCCTTTTTTTGGCGAGTATGAAACCCCTTTGCATTTCATCTGTATGAACTTTAACCCCCCAAATTAACCCGAATTTGAGAAAGAGCAAAAATAAAGCTTGGGGCGATGTCCACTTAATCATGGAATTGCCCTTCTGCAAAACTTATCTTGGAAAGGTTACTTTTTAAGGTCAAATGCAGGAGCGGACTATTTTTATTAGACATATTTGAAATTGGGACATTAAAATAAAGTGGAAATGAAGTGACATACTCATTCGCACCCGCATCCCCCCCCCCCCCCGCTCCCTTTAAAAACGGATTGAGGCTCCTCACGTGATTATGTCAAAAGTGTATGCCTGTGTTGTACATACACAAACCAGCAAGTGCATATCAGTTCTTCATTCTAATTCTAATCTACCTGGATGATAAGCTTGGTTGATATTGTTTACAGTGTTAAACCCCATAAGAGATATCGAATGTACGTCTGTGGATAAAATGTTTTTTTTTTTTTTTTTTAGTCTTATGTGCTCAGTCAAGCGTGAAAACCTGTATTAAAGGGCGTAAATTTGACAGCATGCGTGTTTGATTCCAGCTAAAACACCAATGAAAATTATAATTTTGCTCTGTGTCAATGCACAGAGCGATTATATTGTCGTTCGGTGAAATTTCCATATGGTTATTTTTCGTCTTAATTCCGTGGTCTCTCAAGCGCATTGGATACCATTTCAGAAAGTATTTGACACCGCTTAAAACATTTTTCTTACGAAATTTATTCTAAGATTCGCCTTATACCAGGCGTCCACTAGGGCCAGTGGCGGCACCAGGATTGTTAAAGTGGGGGGGGGGGGGCAAATGGAGGGCAAAAGAAAATGTTTGGGGGGGGGGGGGGCAGGGACAGTCAATTTTTTTTTGCGTGTATGGAAAAATCGAGCGTGAAGCGTGAGTTTTAGTCGCCAGCGTAAGTCCACTTTGAGGAGGGGGGGGGATAATTGAATTTTTGGAATTTTTTTTTCGTCTTGCACACATTTTAATATAAAATATAAATTTTGTGAGCGAGCGAAGCGAGCAAACAAAAAATAACCGCTATTTTGTTTTTTAATCGCATTTTCGAATAAATATTCTGAAATAAGACGAGCGAGCCAAAATTGGCTACTTTTCTTGTTTTAAATCGCATTTTAGAAAAGAAATTTCAAAATATGACGAGCGAGCGAAGCGAGCGAGCCAAAAGTAACCACTTTTTTTTGTTTTCAATCGAAGTTTTGAAGAGCAGAAAATGGTATTTTAGAGCACTTCACAGCTTGAATATGATGCTTATGACAACATCTACTTATTTACAAATTACTGTTACTTCAGTCCTCAAAATTTCTGGGGGGCAACTGGGGGGGGGCGGCAAATGCCCCCCATGCCCCCCCCCCTTTTTGCCGCCACTAACTAGGGCGCGGACAAGATGCGGAAAGCAAAGCTAGTAAATCCGCATTCATTCGGCAACCTTTCCGCATATTCTTGAAAGAATTCCGCCCACTGTCGTAACCATTCGTAAACACTTCCCCATGTTTCCGCACTTTCCGGACAGGGCAAAATTTCCTCATCCAAATTTTGGTCTTGACTAAAATTTGGATGCGGAAATGAACTTCCGTGCAACTTTGACACTTTATCTGCATTGTCGTGCGGACATCAGCATGACATCCCGCCTTTCCTTAGCACTTCCCCAAACGCACCTGAAAGCCTCCGCGATGATGGCAGCCACGCGAAGGCAAGCAGAAGCCAGGCGGAATGTTTTAGGAAAGCTCGGAGCCGATTAGGAGAGTGCGCGGAGCGGTTGCGGACATAGTGCAGTCATGACACGAAAGGGTCAAGAGTTTGATGGCAAAATAGCAACCTTTTTTTGGAAGATAGGTTAAATAGTTAAAGGCTTATATGATATGATATTAAGATACAGGCTGGTCAAGGAAAGTAAACGAATTCGGCCAGCGAGGGGACCGAATCTACAATTCAGATTATCTTATAGGCCTACAGTATATTTTGATAACAAATTATAATGTTTAAACTGAAAAAAGTGTACATCTTTTCTCGCTCGATGCGCTTGTTCGTATCATATTTAGATACAAGATGGTTTGTAAACAAATTCGGCGAGTGAATATTCTCACATATATTTGAGGCCCGTGTATTTGGATGACGAGTATCGTCAAAGTAGTGTGTTTTTCCTTGCTTGCTTCACCCGTAATATTTAGAAATGGTAATATTAATTTTGGATCAGCGAGGTGCAAAAATAGAGTCATATTTGACAGCGAGGCAACCAAATATGCAGATATCCTATATCCTATGCCTACGATATCTACAATGTACTTTCATGACAAAATAACACCTTTTTCATGTCTTTTATAACAAAACATACGTTATGCTTGCTCACTTTGCTTTCTTGCAAAATTTTAGGGGGGGGGGGGGTGGTTCAAAATCTAGAAAGATAATCCCCCCAAAAGGAAGCCGGCAGCCTGTAAATATTACATTAAAGGAATAAAGATCTGCAACTGCAATATCGTTTGAAATGACCTCTTGTGGTTTGTGGAAGGGGTTTGATTAGACTTCAGAATGCAGCTTAACCTTCGGAAAATGTAATCCTTGCACCCTGAACAATTAAAGATGTTCTAGCGGCACCCCTGTCTCTATGCTCCTTTGCTTAGTCGATTCATGTTTTAACCCCTTGTTGAATAATTCTGGCTGGCGCCAGTTCATATGAGAACAACACAAAGTCGGCACCTAATTTATAACCTTGCATCATTTCCTCATGTTGTCCGCATATCTTCATGGTTGTCGGAAGGTCTTCCTGATTGTCCTCGTCCGTGATTTTGCCCCTCTTCAATCTTGGTGTGATCCTAGAAGTGTGCGCGCGCTGCTGCTGCAATTAGCTTTTTCCCGCGGCATTTCGCGCTCTTCCCGATTGACTTCTAGGACACTCCCAAATATGTCTGCAGTCTATAAGCAGAGGCTCTTAGTAATGTCCTAGGAAACCACTTTTTCCCCGTCTGACGCGGATAGCATGCCAAAATGACATAATTTGCTTCCGCAACCCTTCTTAGTCTTGCCGGCGCTCTAGTGGACGCCAGCCCTAAAGAAGTAAACAAAAAAAAAAACAAACAAACAAACAAACAACAACAACAAAATAGTGACAGTTTTTTTTTTCTTAGTCGTGCGCTCGGTCAACCAAGAAATAATGCATATAAGTCACACTATTTGTACGAAAGCAACCATAAAACATAACACATTATCCAAAGCGATGGAAATTTCAGAATTTGTCCAAGCATCAGTAAGGTGAATTTACGACATGAACCTTGCGAACTTTCAAAAGTGGCCATTTTTTTCACTGCTCACTGAAGCGCGACATGACGACTCTCCATAATTAAGAAAAAAAAAACAACGTTAGCTAGGAAGTTTGGCTACACGGATATATGATTAGAGTTTCTCTTTTTTTAAACTCCTCCTGGTTTAAAGAAATAATCGCAATTTGTTTTTTGTTTGTTTTTGTTTGTTTTTTTGTTTTGTTTTGTTTTTTTTTGGGGGGGGGGGAGGGGGGCTTACTTTCTGTGCACAGTTTAGTAGTGATCTAGAATACTCTTGAAATAACCTTTCCTCTTTGGATGAAATAAAATCTATGCCAGACTGTAAGGAATTCATTAAATTTCCCCCCTTTTCAAAACAAAACCAAAAAAAAAAAAAAAAAAAAATGGCATAGGTTCTCCAGACTCTGTTATGATAGACTATTCACTTCTGACTTCAATACAGGTCAAGTGAAATATAAACAGAAATTCCTCAGGTATTTAGCTTCCAGATGCATGTAATTATGCCTACAGCTTAAACAAAGAAAACTGTTTATATATATATATATACCCATATATATATACACATATATACATGAAATGCTGGTATAACCTGACCTATGAAATGATCTAGAATGTTTTCCTACATGTTTAATGATAACTATAAACTATGAATGTTGATTTTTACTTCCAGAAGATTCTTCACTAATGTAAGAACAAGTAAAACTTTTAACATCCATGACGGAATATCCTTAACAAACACAGAAATACACCCCACACACTAACTCTCTCTCTCCTCCTCCTCCTCCCATCTCTATGTTTCCCTTTCTCCCCTCTCTCTGTATTGCTCACGTTCCCGTGAGCATGAGAGGAGCCGTTGTAAAACACTCATAGTCACTGTGCTAAGTTGTATGGAAAAAAAAAACTACCTGCATAATGAGACACTTAATCTTAATAGAATGTTTATCAAGATACTATCGGATAATTCTGGTCCTAATTTTGATTCAAATCCCCATGTAGTAAGGCAATAGCCTTGTATCTGTATCAGTGCGTATAAACCATGCTAAATTGTAAAAACAACCCCTCCACCTAACAACATTAAATCTAAGCGCTTGTGAAGCACAACCCAATGTGTTTCCCCGTTTATTCTATAATTTACATTGTAAGGAACCGTATAATGTTTTTCCCCCTATATTTCACCTTTGCATCTCGCCTGGCCTTTTTGATCCATTAAACATTTTTAAAGATACATATTTTCTTTTTCTTTTTTTAAAGATCGGTTAGTCCGTTTTGGAATTCACTCTCTAGTTCACCAATTTCTCTGGTTTTTGTTTTGTTTTTGTTTCTTTCCTTTTCATCATTTCATGGAGGGGTGGGGTCATCTGTTCCTTGCCCTAAATCTGCAATCGTATACAAACACAATTTTGAGTAGTATTCATCCCATTTGGAATCTGAAGTTATAGATCTGACCGAATGATTTTTCTTACTGAAGGAATTTAAATCTGCCTCTTATGTTTTCATGAAGATAGGGTTATAATGTTTTTCGATGTGAATTCCCTATTCGGTTAGGGTCTAAATAATTGGAACTGTTTGACAAGAGCGAATAATTTAAGAATAACAGAGATCCATTCATCAAAAAGTCTTTTTCAGAGCTGCAGAGCGGTGTTTTTCATAGTCTTGTTATCAATTCTACATCGTCACCGAATCAAAGTTTGTCCCTATTCATCAGTACATGGCACGTCAAACTCTAAACGCGTCCCTGCAAACTTTGCGGATGTCAGACGAATTCCGACATACTTGATGTCAAATTTCAGGTCATCCTTAGACTCCATGATAGGTTCCGTCCCACCGATACGACCCACCTTGTAGTAGTTGTTGGTGAATTCAAACCAGTAATGATTGGTCCCTTGGTGTTGTTTAAGCATCCGTGGATCCGTTACAGGCTTATCTAACATAAGATAGTAGCCGGGCCGGAGTACGTGCCGTCTAAACTGGATATCTTTGCCCTTTCCGTAGCCAATACCTGTGAGGGGTGGAGAAAAACTCTTAAGCCCGGCGCACACTGCACGATCCGACTGCATTCCGATTTTGGAAAAGTCTTAGCACATTTGATATGAACATTCACACATACAAAATCCTCATGATCAAAGTTCCGAACGGTCCTATGAACACTAAAATCGAAAATCTGGGCTATTGTATGCCTCCCTGTCGGAATAAAAGCGAATTAAAATCCAAAATCGTAGTGACGTCATAGCAATCTTGCGATCGACTAAGATTCGAAGCCGATTTGGCCTTTACTCCGACCGCAAGGCTGGAGCTGAGAGAAGTGTTATTCTGTGGAGGCTTAGAAATGATCATGTTCTGGTGGCTTTATGGCAATTTATAAAGAACTATCCTTTATCAGGTGTGTTGTGTATATGTTCGGACATGCACCACTGACAGCCAAGTGAGGATTTGAACACGTGATTGAATATTAGTTTTGAAATATTACTTTTATTTAAGTTTTTAACGATTTAATCCGGCACACTTTGAATGTCAGAAAAAATATATCAGCACGCAGTCATGCAGAAGGATCAAGCAATATCAATCAATCTATCTATGAATCAGAAAAAAAAAATCCAACCAAACATACGTTGAATCCCAAAGATAAGTGACTTGACATTTGAATATAAAATGCAATCTGCAATGCAAATGTGTAAGTATTATGATTGTAACTGACGTTTAACATTTCTTTGAGAGAAGAGACTTGATATGTTGTCAACAATGTTTACCTTGTTGTTTCGTTTGGCAGGTGGAAGAAAGACATGACAAATACATGTTTCATTGTTTTCTTTATCATTGAATTAAAATTAAAGATCAAGCATAACATGTTAAAAAGATATGTCAGAACATACACACGATAAAAGGATATTTCATAAACCAAGCATATTTCTAAACTTCCAAAGCTTAAATCAGGGGGGTGTTTCACAAAGACTAAGATTGACTAAAATTGCACTTAACTATGGTTGGCCATTCATGCCACTGTTTTCTATCACCGTGGATCTCTCAAAGGATTTGCATATCATGGTTACACTTTTGAAATCTGCAGAATTGACAATTTTTTTATAGCTCACTGATAAGAAACAAAAAATGTAAATTCTTCAAATTTGTGATAATGATTTGCATATCCCTGAGAGACCGATGGTAAAAGCAACTAGTGGCATGAATGGCCTGCCATAGTTAAGAGCGATTTGAGTCAATAGTCTTTGTGAAACACCCCCAGCTTTTTCGATTAATTCTAACCGTGATAACAAATACCAATTCTTGACAGGATTAAATTTTGCACTTTTCCACGAAACATTTTAAGATTTGCGGTAAGATTCAACAGAGACAACTTGAGACCCTGTGCTATCTACAGGTATGAAAGTTTCCTGAAAATCGTTTGATATGCTATTTGAGGCCGCCAGTACCTAAAATAGCTATAAGTAAGTACATATTCATGCTAGAGATGAAATGTTGGTGTCTTTACCTAGGTTTTGGGGTCTAGGAATCCATTCAGACCATGTTATGGTAGTCAAGAATCCGGAAATTAATTCATGCTACCGTTTGCATACAAGTATCTTTTAAGAAATACTTCATGGAAATAAGAGGAACATTTTTTTTCTCCTACATTTTCCAACTTTTTCTCGTATTTATTACTTTTAATCATATCATTTAAAGTTTTTGGGTATAGCCCTCGTACATGCACTTGGGAGATTACATACGTCCGCTGCTAGAAGTATCCCCCTCAAAACAAAACAAAACAAAACAAAAACACAACAACAACAACAAAAACATAGCCCTTGTCCTGGGGCTCATACTAGTGTGTGTGGGCGTGGGTGGGTGTGTGTGTGTGTGAGACTCGGTTTACTGCAACTCACAAATTAAATGAAGGCTTTAAATACTAATAATGATATGTCTTTTCGGTCTACCGGTCCTTCGGTATGATGGCCCTCCAGTCTACCGGGATTCCCCCTTTTAATAACAGTTTTTATTTATTCTTTCTAGCTGTAGGCTTACCTATGAGGCTTACACTTTGAGGTAATCTCAATCTCAATCTCGTGGTTATGCTTATGAACGACCAACTCCCCAATTTTCAAATCTCAGTCACAACCAACAAATCGACACAGAACTCTCGCTATAACGAACCAATTCTTTATCATTCTAGTAAATGTGTGTGTGTGTGTTTTGTTTTTTTTTAATCTTTCAATATTTTCTGAGCATAAATCAAACAAAACTGATACAAAGTTGCCTTTTCAGTGTCGGGCTTGCGGCGCTCTCGTTGGTAAGACCGAGTCAATAAATAAATGAGGTACTCACATATGACCACCATTTTTGTCCATGCCTTAATGATACTGTGTTCGGCAAAGACTAACATGAATTCCTCGCCAGAGTGCCGCACTGCAATTCGGCTTCTCGATGGCTCCAACATCTTCACGAGGAATGTGACCTCATTAAGGTTTGTAAAAACCACCTCACATTTATCTGTTGAATCGAAGCAGATCAAATAGGCTACCTCAGTTACAAATAATTTTGTTGGGACAGTATCAGAAAAGCCAGAAAAGCAGAAAAGAAAACAGGGAAGGGTTTTCACAAAACAAACAGCAAGAAAGCTACGATCTTTAAAAGACTAATTATCCGCTTAATTGGGATTTCTGTAAGGCGATCTGCCCAAACTCCGCGGATGTCGAGAATTCGTGTACAGGGTATACCTAAAAAAAAACTAGAAAAAATGTCTAAAATCAAATAATATCAATGGATAGATGGACCTAAAATTACCCCAGAGCGAAATTTAATTTGAAATTGGGAAATAATTTGTGAAAATATTCAAAAAATATCTGCAGATGGCTAAGTTCAGCGTCCGTTCGGAAAAAAAAAAACACCCAAAACTGAACCTACCGACGTCATTGGGTTTTAGACTATTGATGCACTGTGTTAGTTATCAGTACAGGTTCCTAAATTAGAACAGCGGTGTAACTTAGAGCTCTGTTTCCATAGCAGAATTTGTCTCCACACGCCAACATGAAGCACAAAGACTGAGCGTGAAGTCACTCATTGGCGTTCAGGGGGCGTTTCATGAAACAATTAGTCGGTGGTTTTCACCGACTAATTCGCTCTCAGCCAATCAGATGCGAGTATTTTCAGTAGCTTATAACATCTGTCGGTGATTTTCACCGACAAAACTCTTCATGAAACGCTCCCCAGATCTTCTGATAACAGAATGGTATACTTCATATAGATGTTAACCGTCAAGCCGCAGGTCTAAAAAGTGGGCTATTTTGTATCCAAACCTGCACGAGTGGGTCAGTTTTATAATGAGCAGGAATCGCCAGGAACATCTCCTTTGCAAACGACGGAACAGACCTCACTTCTCCCGGGGCAACCGGTTTCGTGGATCTTTCGCTCCACTTTGGAGAAAAGAGAATTGGGGGTATAATGTAGGCCTATTCATAAAGTATGTAGCATATGGAAATTATTCTTTTCAAAGTATGAAGACCCAAAGGGCTATGGGAGCAGGGGATATTTCTATTCCAACAAGATAGAGAGTAAGAACATGACAGCATGCTGCTCATCCAGTACACTTACATTCACAGCGAGGTGTACTGAAACCAAAAGGGCACTCGCATCCTTCAGTGTACCCTTGACAAATGATGCTGTGCCCTCCATTACGGCAGGGATCTGTATGGATTAGATATAGCCATGATAACGAGGAGATGGATGGTATAGAGACCCACGGTTGTATTAAGTCATTTTCAATCAAATATTTGGTTTTTAACTTCAAATACATTCTACATTCTTCTCTTAGGGCCTACACTGAAAAGCAGAAAGTGATATTTCAATTACAACGTAAGATCTTTTATGTCATTAATGGGGTATTCATGTCTCAGTTAGTTTCTTTACAGGGATTACATTGTATAGACGTATATATTTTTTTCCTTCAAGTTTCAACTAATGTCGTCATGCGTTTTCCTACCTGGTGAGATACACGCTACTGCTGTATCCAAAGCAGTCCTGTCTTTGTATGGATATCTTCCATGCATCACTGGAAATCGACTGAGATTGGTGGGTATAGTTCCAGATCGGCATATCACTTTCAGAGCTCCATCAACATCCCTTGCTCCTACTCCTAAGTGATAGATAATTGTGCTATATCGTACTTGGGTCTTTGTGAATATTGCGGAAATAAGATTTTATCGACCTATACACTAAATATGATTAATCCAGTATTCCCTTCAACATGTTCAACGGTAAGAGTACAGAAATTCTGGAGGGATGATACGGACTGACAGACTTCAAGCGATAGAGATGTGGAGACGAAAGGGGAGAGGGGGTACACATCTGAAAAATTCAGAGAAGCCCAAGCTAGCTGGGGCTACGGCTTATGGAAAATGCTTGCTCTACCGAAATATAATCGTGCTCAACGAGCTTAGGTCTTCAGCATTTCCGGGTTTGCTATTTTCCCCCTTCTAAATTCATCTCCCCTCTCCCGATTTCCGCTCCGGCTACCTTCAAACGGATAATCTTGGTTGTTGTTTCTTTTTTTTTAATCGGTTGTCTGACTAGATCAAGATCCTAAATATTAAACTCATTCATATGATTTGAGCTAGATTTCACCTTAATTCTTGTTCACCGACTGCATATTAACGAGTTTGCCGACTCGTTTGCTGGACGTACTGAAAACCTTAATTGGGGCAATTCCAAGAAAACGGAATAATATTACAACATGTAATTCCGTTACTAACATTTTTAGAGTTGGTGTGCCAGTTTTGTACCTTGCCTTTCATTTTACCATTTAATACTTTGAAAATATGCCCATTCTTTCACGTGAACTCTTTCATTCTAACAATTTTCTACTTATACTCATGACATTGTGGTATAAAATCCTGGTAACGGAATTGCCAGAAAATGGTGCCATTTTCAAAGAACAAGAATGCCTTGTAAAATCAAACATGCATTATGCCAATACTGACTATGATAGTGGAATTCCTTTTTGTTTAAGCTTCTTTTAATGCAAGGATTTTGCTATTCAGGACTATTAACGCGATTTTCAAATCTGAAGAGAGCTGATTGTTCCTTCCATGTGGAATTGCCCCTTGGCTTCATAATTATGTTGGGAAATTCCACAATCATATTAATTCGTATCACACAAGAAGGAAATGAACAAACATTTCTTGCTTTTTAACCCCGAGACTGTTGGAAAGCTGTATGCTGCTAGTTTCAGAATGTTCTTTTTTCCAACGATAAGATGATCACCGCGTGCCGTCTTCATGAAGAATCCGAAACTGTACATTAAATTGAACAGGTTGGACTACACAGAAAATTTAATACATAACATCTTGATTGAAGCTTACTTGTAATTTGTTGATGTTGTTGATGATTAAAATGCACTGAACAGAAGAAATACACTACAAGCCGTAAAAGCCATTGAGTAACTTTTAAAAGTCTGAGCAGCATGGCCCTACCTGCTATCATCAGTGTATGTAATGTTGTGCAAATTATGAAGCACTGAAAAAATGCACTTAATAATGCTTCACAAAAACGGAAAATACACAAGTAACTGGAAATGCCAGACCTTTTTCACCGTATAGACTGCAGTGTTAGACAAAAGCCTACCCAGGTTGGTTTTAAAAAATAGCGGAACTCAGTGACAGAAATATTGATAATAACATTTTATATTTCCAGACCTTAATATTCCTGACTGTTTGTTTATCCTTGAACATCTTTATACAAGAAAGATGTGAAAGTTCAACAATTTATTAAATCAAGCTTCGGCAAAGTTACCGGATCCCTTTGAAAGGCAAGGGATATCAGTAAAAAAAAAAAAAAAAGTTATAATCCTATTCTTTGATGACTGGACAAACTATAACAACACTTATTCAGAGTCACTGTAAGATCTTCTGAAGCATAGACTAAAACCTTATAAAATGACGAAAGGTCATTTTATGTAGCTGTGTTCCTTAGGCGTCTGTCCAAAATGACCCTTATTTCCTTAAGTAACCCATTTTTTGTGTTATGTTACTAACTAAAATTTGAGCTGTCGCAGTAGCCAAGCAATGCCCAAATTATCTTATACACTGTAAAATATTAGGTAAAATTTTACCAGCACAATGGGAATTATATTTCCAACCAAATTCATGGGCAATGTATCATTTACCTAATGCGGGAAGCTTGTCCAGTTAGGGTAAAAATAGGCAGTAATTACTTTAGAATGGGAAAAATTTCCATGAAACTGGATAAAAAGAAATGCCCGAAGAAATACCCAAAGTTGATTGGACACATAACAGCCAGTCTGCAGGTCATATGCTAATGAGCAAATAAGCAGGATTCACGTAAATGCTCTCGTGGCCAAATCTTCCACCCTGTCAAATCTGAATTGACCAATCACAGAGCAGTATTTATGGTTTGGGGCTGAAAATTGCACTTGGTCTGTGTAAAGTGTGCTCTTGACCCGATTAAATTACATCACGTGTTAAAATGGGTATTTTCATAAAGCATAGACATTCAGCTTTGTGGCCATGTGAAAATTATTTGGGCTCATTTACAAAAAGCCTTACAAAATGGCATCTTTTGGCAGGCGAAAAAATAATTTTTGTATCGTTTTTTTGACCAAGAATTTCACCTCTTTTCCCATATTTTTCATTAAATTCAAATACATAACATAAGAGATTGTTTAATCATCTTTACATAGATACCAAAAACATCAAATTTGATAAAGTATTAGAGCAGCAAGGGCAAATTTGAAAGTAGTGTTCTGACAGGTTCAAACTCATTAAATATGCAGACCCTGTTCCATTCATGCATACCAGTTACATGAAAGAAGTCACTTTTGGGGGACCTGCAGACTGGCTGATAAGTACCCTCATGGCATAGTTTCAACAATTTTTTTTCTTAACGTTAAAGGCCACATTAGAAATACCATCGGTTGATTATAGAGGCAATGTGCAAAATAAGTCGTTTTAGCATATCGATACCTTTCTTAGCCCAAAGACACGGGCATTGTTACACGTGCTGGTCGACACAAAGCAATAAAAAGAATTGATCTGTTCAACTCAAAAGACATACAAAATTCCTCATTTCCTGGGTAGACCTGATGCATGACAACTCATTAGACATCCTGTATAGATTCATTTTGTACTTTAACACTTTGATAATCCAAATGACTATACACAGTAAATCTCTGTAATGAGAAACGCAGTGGATGATTTCAAGTTCGGTGTGCGGTGTTGGTGTTGGTGTTGAGAGCGTGGAAAGGCTGCTGAACCGAGCTCCAACGTTGAGGGTCAGTTTAGAGGGACGATACCGATCACCTTATGGATAGCTCAACACCGAGTGATGTCATACGCTATAGCAAAAAATCTCGACGATGAAATCATTTCCCCTCAGAATTTCTAATAAATCTACATCTTATTGGATTCGAATTGAAGAATCATTTCAAGAATCCAAGAAGAAAAGTATTACTCTTCCATGGAAAATATATGGTTTTGATTATTTCAAGTTTTTTTTAACTGCCAAATGGGTTTAACCGCCAACATGTGATGAGTGGCCGTAGCAAAGAGTGCCGCTGCTCCGCAAGGGACAAGCAGCAATAACATGTATGATTACAACACCAACTCCAACGCCGCTTGAAATCATGAATTTCCACATCCCTAGGGGCTGGTGTTGGTGAATGGGGAAATTGCATCTAAATCGTCAACACGAACCGTGATACTCTTGTGAGCAGACGACATTCAACAGCAACAAGCAACACTGACTACCGGAAATACGTCAAATCTTGCGAGGTCAATCCCAACACCAGCCACGATTTCAAGTTCGGTGTCGAGGCTGGTGTTGGTGTTCTCACAACACCAACACCAGCCTCCAACACCGTGCTTGACATCACCCAAGTGTGGGACAGGGAAATCCTTTGCCTCGCTCATTAAGAGTTAATGAGTTAATGTAACGTTACTGAAATCGCACATTGACCCATTAGATGAGACTTCATTTACCCTTTTTAGTAAACGAATAGCTGGAAGATAAACAAAGGAATAATGCAAATGATACTTACCATTTGAAATAATTATTAAAAACCAAGGCAAAACGATAGCGTTTGATATTGGCATTTTTTTCCAGTAGGCTAGCATTTATATTTGTTCAAAAAAGCACTTGTTGATGATGCCTAACATGCTACATGTAAACAATTATTATAGCGTTAAAAGCTTAAACTTCAGTTCCAACTTCTAAAAGTTTTATGATCAGCGTATAAGCGGTGACACGTGGATTAAATTATCTCACTAAAAAAAAAATTTACGACATAAAATGCAATTGCTCTGGAAACTTTTTCTCCCACATTTGAACGCCTCCTATGCCATGTTCACGACTTTTTAAAGTCAAGTAATGAGTTATAAACTGTCATGTTCTACCAGATATCTTATTTGGATCATTCTGACAATTTTTGTGTGTGTTTCCTTTCCTTCGATCTTTCTTTATATTCCTTTCCTTATCTCTTTCCTTTCCTTTCCTTTCTGTTTTCTTTTTCTTTTTCCCCTTTTCTTTTTCTACTATTTTCCTTTTTTTTGTTTCTTATCTTTCTTAATGGTCTAGGCCTATTTCTTTTCATCCTTTTTCATCATTTCCTTTATTCTCCTTCTTTTCGCTTCTTTTGCCCTCTCCCTCTCTATCTTTTTCGCCACCCTCCCCCCCCCCCCCCCCCTCCTTTGGCGTAAATTTGTAGAATACATTACAGTGCTTTTGTGGCAAAAGACCACGCCTACTCCTGCACGTGAGCACCATCGAGGTCTTTTTTAGTCTCGTACTCAGACCTCTATCATTTCTATATAACGTGTTTCGACTGACCAGGTCGCTGCAAACTAACCTGACTAACATGACTAAGTCATAGACCAAGCTAGCGACTGATGCCACACTAGCTACGTTAGCAAGGGGTGACATAGTTTTGAACCTTCATAAGATCCATGTTGAAACCTCAACCAAAGCCCCAGTGCACTGTAAAAATTTTATTGGGTAAATTTTTAACCAGCACGAGGGTAATTATATGTCCAAGCAACTTTGGGCAATAGTTTACCCATTGCGGGAAGCATATTGTCCAGTTAGGGTAAAAATAAGCAGTAATTACTTTACAAAGGTAAAATTTCCATCAAATAGGATTTTCAAAATGCCCAAAGAAATGCCTAAGTTGGTTGGACACATAATTACCCTTCTGGCACGTTTTGACCCAATATGTTTTATAGTGTGGGGAGTTTAACAACTATAAGGGTTCATACGGGAACGAAAGAACGACCACTCAATGTTTCGAAACTAAAGGTCAGTAGTCCGCGTCCGAATCGGAATAGTTTGCAGGCTCAAATCCTTATTGAAATGCGCGACGGGTGTTGGAACTGTAAAACTATTAACTTTGCTGTACTCCTGACACAACCGGCGACTGCCAAAGTGATTCTCAAATCAAAGGATTAGAATTTTTTTTTTCTTACTTATAATTGTGTTTTAGTATCTGCTGTGTCTACAGACTAGCAAATCATTTGCCTCCTTTAAATACCACCCACCGCTGGTAGTTCGGAGTTAACTGTTTAATAACTTTTAAATCTCTGAGCTGTATGGCCCTTCATATGTAAGTGTATGTAATATTATGCAAATGTAAAGCCCTGAAAAATGCACTTCAAAAGCATCATCACGTGCTTCCAAAAAGTAAAAAAATACGAGTCACAGGAAATGCCAGACTTTTTTTACCACATGCCCAAAGACTGCAGTGTTAGACAAAAACATACCTGGGATGGTGTTGGTAATGTCGAAATTCAGTGATAGATGTCTTGATGATAACATCTTATATTTCGTAAACCTTTATATTTTTGGATGTTTATTATCCTTCTGACATGTCTGGGGAGCGTTTCATGAAGAGTTTTCTCAGTGCCTTTCGCTGACAACTGTTTTAAGCTACTGAAAATTCTCGCACCTGATTGGCTGAGAGCAAATTTGTCAGTGAAAATCATCGACAAGACTCTTCATGAAACGCTCCCCAGAACATCTTGATACAACACAGATATCAAAATTCAACAATTTATTAAATTACAGCCTCCACGAGGTTACCAGATCCATTTACGGTTTTTAAACTTTGGACTAAACTTTTGGTTTCGAAACTAAAAGTAAGCTCTAAGTTTAGGAGTGGTCAAGTTTAAAAACTACACACAACAGGTTGAAAACAAACTTTTCATTCCACCAAATTGTCCTGAATCACTCGGTCACAGAAGGGTTTTTAGTGAAATTGTGTGTGTGTCTGATGACTGTTTGTATGTAGCGTATCGTCTTTGGGGGTTTTTATTTGAATTGTGAAAAATTTCTGCAATGGCACAAGAAAGGTAAAAAACAAAAAAAAACAAAAACAAAAAACAACTGATGTGATGAACTGGCAATTTATGCTCTAAAAAGGCTATTGGTAAAACAATGAGCACGTTTTATCACACTTCAATTTTTTTCACTATGCCTCCGTGCCATAGCAACAGAGATATTACTCTATTTATGTTGTTAATACGTCACGACCTTTCAGAAATTGGTGCACAAGTTCATAATATATATTGTACTTCAATAGAAATTTCATTAAGACTTAAATATATGCAAATAACAATAATGTAGAAAGTAGAAAGAGAGAACCGTTTCTTGTGGTTAGCAATTAAACGACTTTAAAAACAAGCTGAGATGATGATGATTTATCACGAGATACCGTAAGCCAGGGGGATATATCTCACTGAGGCCTGTACAGCATCCATGTATTAAACAAAAACGTAGAAAAAAGGTTGTTTTTCAGCAGCAGGCGGAGAAAACGGGGATCCAGTTAAGGGTATCAAAATCAGGAAAATATGGGAAAAGATTATTAAATTAGGAGATTATGATGCAATTCTTGCATAAAATCCCCATTTAGGATATAAAAATCGGAGATGTAAAACATTATTTCTCTGTTTAGGGTATTTAAATCACTCCTACTTCCGTCCTTCTTTAATCCCTAGCTGTTTAGGGTGCTTTTCAGAAAGTGATTTACTCGGATGACGTACAGGCCTCATTGAGACATCCCCCCCCCCCCGGATCGTAAGGCCTTTCAACTTTCTTGAATAAAAGATGGTAACCATAACATCAGTAAATAACAAATAACACTGAGTAGTGAATGATAAAAACTGTAATTCGATTTTGCTGATTGATTTATTTGAATTATGTAAGAAATGCGTTACTTCATAATGCATGTACGTTACAGGAAAATTCATTATATTTTTCAAAGAAGATTATGAAGATTATTTTAAAAGAAATTTTAACTCCATAATCAACTTCTTAGCCTCTACTCGAAACAAATTACCCCTTTAACATTTTGAAGGAACAATTTTTTATCGAGAAAAGGCTCCTCGAATGAATAAAATGGTAAGATATTGACATGTGGATAAAAAACAAAACAAACAAACAAACAAACAAACAAAAAAACAAAAAAACGTTTAAGGTGGTTTGGGGAAACCTGTGGGTGGTCAAGCGCAAGTATTCTGACTGTCTCCTCTGAACTAAGCCTGAATGAAGCCTAAAAGACTGAAGCTTTTCAAAAGCTGACGAGTTAAATGACGACTTTAGCACAGCCAGTATCACGCTAAAAGTCGATAAAGACCAAAGATATCTGCCGAAATGCCAGGGCGGGGAGGGGCTTGGCTGGCAAATTGTATATGGGCCAATTCCATGATTAAACAGACATCGCTCCCCCCCCCCCCCCATTTTTTTGCTCTATCTCAAATTAATGCCATTTTTTTTTTTTTTTTTTTTTTTTGTGGTTAAAATTCATATAGAAGTTGCAAATGCAAACGGGTTTCATATTCACCCAAACTTTTTTTGTCCCAAATGTCTCCATATAGGAGAATCTGAACAATACAAAAAATAGATTATATCAGACTATACACAGTTTTTTAGACTTAGACAGAAAATTATTGTTGCTTTTGTATATTTTTCAGTTGGATATTCTGAAGGTCATTAAGACACACCAAATTAAAAGAAAAAAAATATTCAAAAATAAGTTGAAGAAAAGGGGGGAAAATGAAATATGTAGTGCTGAAAGAGATGTAACATGACTAACTGTAGATTTTGAGGTCTACTTAAAAAAATACAGAGGCCAACTTTTTAACTTTGTGGGTAAACATTTAATGGCTCTGACTTTGACCTACGTCACCGTAAGGAGGGATTTTTTTTTTCAAAAACACTGATTTTTTCTTGTGTCCATTTTTAGTAGCGTCACAAACCAAGGTTAAAAGTTCTCATTACAGCTCCGACATTATTCAATTGATTTTTAAATTTTTGTTATGTATTGTAGACATGGGATGGGCAAATACGTTGTAACAAGATTAGGACTTGAAATGAGATATATAATTAACTGTATCCTTGGGTGTGAAAAATTCTTCAAATGTAACGTTACGAATCCCTGAATTGCCCATATGAACGTTAAAAAGCAAGCATATCCTAATCTGAATGGCAGTGTAAAACCAGAATAAATCATATGAAATTATTGATACATACCACTGAGCAGAAGAGTAAACAAACCGACAACATTAATCCCTTGCACCATGACTAAATATGACAAGAGTTATAACTGCAAAGAAATATGGCGAGTATGAAACAGGGTTGAAACCACATGAAGTTTGATATCCCAAGAAGCTACGGTCTAAAGAAGGAGAAATCATTAATACACTCCAAAAAGATGCAAAGGCTAAACAAAGAAAAACAACAACTCAGAGAAGAAATGTTAAATGCCTGGTAAAAGACTATTGCGGTGAGGTTGAACAAGAACGTGTCAAAGATAAAATTTCATGATCTTCATAACCTGGACCATTTTCAACATCACTAATATACCCTTCCGTGACAATTGTCATACCATAATCACGTTTAATTACATATAGTAAAACCGTTACTCTGCCTCCCTGTACCCAAATAAAAACATTATAGACCAATCCCACAAGGCAAGAGGGCAGCAGACTGTTCGACACAGTTCGACATACTGCTGTGGGCGCTCCAACTTTTATAGTACACAAGTCAATAGCACGTTATGTACATTCGTTTGTTGTTTTTTTTTGTGTCTATTTTGACCAATATATGCAGATTTCTTTTATTATTTGCAATGAGAAATTATCGGGGAAATTCAGGTCGCAGTTGTGCGGTGCTCAAATGCCACAAGAATTGGAGAAAGTTTAAAAATTGGAAGCTAACGGAGTGCGAAAGTCACTCGCTTTTGACCCTGGAAGCCTGTTTGTATGAGAAGCAAACTCCCTACACCATGTACACATGTTTCCGCAAGCATTGTGAAGGAATTTTTCGCCAGTGGGTAAAATCATCAACAGAAAGGACTTTGAAGTCAAGAAACATTATTATTATGTACTTTGGTGTAAAATTTAATGAGTGAAAACATGACTTTGTAAGCAAGGTAAGACTGGGTCTCCCGTTTACTACGGCTTCTATGCTGCAATCGAACTTTTACTGGAAAAACTAAGTTGAAGAAACCATCGAAAGTACAAAAATACATCATTCCTTCATCTGTCAGATATGGCCATTGTCTTACCTCATCTACCCATGTATCCATGCTTTATTTTATTGATCTAGAATAAAGTAAATGGAACAATATCAGGGCATATCCCATCTTACATTCATTTTGTACACAGAGCCAATCTCGGTCAGCGCGCTTGCCCGCCGCAGCAATGGCGTCACCGATAGAGGGCCAAATACATGAACCGGAGGTGAAACGGTCTATATTGACATCGGTAGAAAGAGCTATAAAGAAAGTCCGGAAAGAACACTTACCATGCTTACAGCCCGATTAATGACAAGCAGTAGTAATTGCCCTTAAAAGTTGCACGTGTTAAATTTTACTCTTGACAGGCAAGTCAAGAACTGGAGCATGGAAATAAAAGAAAAGACATAGAAAAAAAAAAGGAATGAGAAAGAGAAGAAGACAAGTCAAGACAGAGAATGATTTAGTGAAACTGAAACAAAGGAGAGAGAGAGAGAAAGAAGGAGAGAGGGGGGGGGGGGGGGGGGGGAGCGGAATACTTACACATGTACAACTACATACATAGATACACACAGACGGAAGTCCACCAAAAACTGAAAGATTACTTCGGGATACAGAAAATATTAATTGGTAATTTGTCTTTTTCGGGATATCTATTCACTTTCAAACTAATATTTCTGTGAAAGTTTCTGTGGAAGAATATTGCTTTTCTGTGGAAGTTTCTGTGAAAGAATATTCCTTCAGGCAATAACGGCAAGAACTTCTGAAGCCCTCACCAATCCTTATCAGATAAAACAAACAGAATCAAAATCCGCTGCAAAATAGAGAAGCACTTTTTTGCGTGTGATTTGAATGAATTTGCATAAATTGCCATTATCAACGATTTACACATTTCTGAGTAGAGGTTAGAAAACCCTGTCTTTATCAGTCGGAGTAATCAGAATAAAAATCGGCCAAGAAATGACAGAGGAGAAGCAAATTTATCATTTTGAGCACACAAGCACGAACACATGTCCACACGTGTTGGGCCCGTTTCATAATCCCCTCGCGAACTTGTTCGGCGGGGACTATGTAAGCCTTTATGGTCCCGGTCACAAGTGATGAAACATCGATGATATTTTAAAGAGCCTTTTCTCGTTGACAATATACAAGAACATGTACAGTGTACAATAAAAGTTCAAGACAAAATCATGTCAATGTAAGTATAGTTTTCTTTATTTCTTACTTCTTTTCAAGACAAGTCTGAACAAACTGCATGTGAAATCTGGTACGTAACACGAGAAAGGACAGAATATACAGGGTAACCCTGAAATAATACAACCACTGAGATCTGCAATTTCGACATCATTATTAAACAAAATATCATTACTAACTGTACTAGCTTTTTGTCCATGCTTGAGGAAAGTTGCGTACATGTATAACGGCTACTCATACAATCAGTTATGTTGACGTCTTGACGAACGCATGACTGCTCTCGCTTTGAAAACAAAGACAATTATGAACAAAACTGAGAGTGATTGAGAAGCCGTCATACGTCTCTATTTATCACTGCTTCAAGGATTTTTTTTCTCTGCAGGGGTAGCAAACTTGCAGATGACAACGCCTGACAAAAACATCCCGGTGTTGTCACTCTGTATTGACTTCGTGTATGCATGATCGTTCGAAATTTCACGTAAAAATTGATCTTTTTGAGCTTGTTTCATGCTCGCGATTTCGAAAAAAAAAAAAGGGTTGTTTTCATGAGCTTGTACTCGAAATTGAAAAAAAGGTGTTTTTTAGTTTGTAGACCTCTACTCGAAATTGAAAAAGGTTGTTTTCCTGGTCCTTGTTTGCAAAAGGTGTACTTGGAATGCGAAAAATAGTTTTGTTTTATTCAAAGGCCAATTTGTACCCGTTTTGTGCCAAACAGGGGTAAAAATGGCTGAAAATGTACTTGAAACACCGCGAAAAAGGGGTCAAATTCTGGGTTGCGGAACGATCATGGTTACATCTTTGAATATAGAGTGACAACACCGGGAAAAACATCTGTAAAATCAAACGCTTTAACCAAGATCGATGACCTTGGTGCCACGTTGGGGGAAAAATCCGCCCACTAAAAAAACTACATGTAATGATATCGTGTCAATGGTGTCGGTGAAAAGGCAAATCTTAGTCCTTACATTCATTCCGGACCACGCCGTATTATTCATATTAATTTTATGGGAACGTTGCAAGGGCTTCAAATTCCAACTTCCTAGGGAGTTCTGTTTTGCATTCACAATGAGTCAAAGCCCCCTTATTTGGCACAATACACTGCAACTGCATCAGCAGATTCGCAACCTTTTGGCTACTGAAGCTAGGATGCCCCTGTGAAAAGCCTATGTGAAGACAAAAATTCAGCAGTCAACGGCAGAAAGTTGAGTGCCTGTAAAAAAAAAAAAAAAAAAAAAAAAAAAAAAGGAAAGTAATGTGTGGCCGTTCTCATTCTTTTTACCTCATTCTGAAAGAATATCATAACACATAATTCCCTCAAAAAGGATAGCTCTTCAAATGTCAAAATATTTGAAATATTAAAAGAAACAGTTCGAGTGTCGGGCCCAGAACATTTTTCGTAGTCCTTATATCTGTTTGCAGAGCATCGGGTTGATTTCTTTATCATTTTGCTGATTTCTACAGTTCAAGGAATGCACAGCTTTCACGTACTACATTAAAAACCTAATCCTAAATGCTCTGAAACAGTTTCTTTCATATTGAAATCACATGACCTTAATACATTACAATATCATGGTGGGCTTTGGAGTAAACATAATGGGCAAGAATCTACTGATGTTTCAAACAAATCAAACTTCATGTACTTTATTTCCTTTCTTTATTCATAGGAAAAATACATAAATAAAAAAAATCATAAAATAAAAAACCCAGAAAAGATTGTTACACTCTGCTCTCTGCTTCGATTCAAGGCAATTCTATCTTCTGGTTCAATTCTTCTTTGAATGGTAAACCACAGAAAAAAATGGTTGAATAAATAGATACACCTCATTTTACATAAAGATAAAAAAGAAACAAAAAATGGGTCAGATGCTAACACGATTCTCTAACATGATCAAAATACCACAAGCTATAAAGCTTGATAAACCAAAATTGGATCATGAAATACTGTAGTTCAAGCATTGCTTGGCCATTCTGAAATGCTGATTTAAAAAGCTTATTCTTTAAGACAAATGTATGTTCCTTCTAACCCAATCCATATGCTTAACAATTCATTGCAAAAGGATGTGGGTATCCTTAACACTGAAATATTGCATGTATCTATTGCAATTATACCGTATGCAATAATCCTTCCACTTTTGGTCCTCACTAAAATAGTCCGCACCAAGAAGCACAATTTGCGTCCGGTAATTCACAGCGGACCGTGCTTCTGTTACGAGGACCCTTCCAATAAAGCAGTCCAAAAGGGAGCAACTGTCATGGTAAATGAATACGTCCACACGTACATGATGTCATCTTCTAGGTCAAAGAGAAAGAGCTCACGATTTTGCAAGCAACAGGTGATGTATGTCAAATTCAGGCCCTCAAGAAAAGGGTGATATTTGACCTTGTGAGTAATTTTAGGGCAGACTTTGGTCCAAATCTGTTCGATAATTCTTTGGTCAACACCTGGTCTGCTCTTGGTGCTGATAAAAGCAGCCCTAAAATAGTGTGGACTGTTTTGGGCGTTCAGTAACTCAAAATTTTACAACTTAGTCTGGACTTGGTCCGGACCGGGGATTTATTGAAAGGGGTATGCAAAACTGTACATTCATCCAAATGTCATATGTCATCTGCTAAGTATTCTTGCCATAGTAAAAACAAAACAAAAAACAAAACAAAAAACAAAACAAAACAAAAAGAAAAACAAGTTCGTACATGATGCCTGATCTCGATAACACACAGCTAAACGTGTATCTCGCACAGAAATGACATGGCGCTGCCCAGTGGGTTTTTTGCAACTAAATGTGCATGAGGCATAATTTGTGCTGGTATCTACAGAAGTACCATACAGAATCAAATATGATTTAACATTCTACAGGTTAATGTTCCTGTGCCTCTTAACAGACCAGCTGCAAGGTGGATAAAGGCTTGCACTATGAACATGACAGACAAAGAAAGTGGACAAAATAAACAAGTCCTCATTCTACCCTTCACAATGGTTCTGGTAGTCAAAAGAACATCCCTTCACGGCTATTATCTTTAATCAGTAGTTCCAGGTGAATATGCATGTTACACCTGTTCCACATATTTTAGATAATAGCCGTGAAGGGATGTTCTTTTGACTACCAGAACCATTGTGAAGGGTAGAATGAGGGGTTGTTTATTTTGTCCGCTTCCTTTGTCCGTCATGTTCATAGTGTTGGTCATACCTCACCATTAACAATATTGCTAAACTACTAAGTCTCATATCATGTAAAGACAATTATAAACAACAAAAATGGAAACAATTTGGCAACTACAGAGTGTATGAAATTTTTTTTGGAGCTGTTCTAATAAATATCAGAGGTCTGGCCAGGGCTTAACCCATAAGCAGCTTTGGTTGAGTAATGGCACAAGTGTTTGGCTGCCACTGTCGATTCTTGGCACATGTACAGTGTATGTACCATGCAGACAAAACAATGTGGCAGTTCTGGGAGGTGTTTCACAAAGAGTTAAGTTGGCCTTGGAGTCATGCATAAGTGCCAATGCACATCTTGTATTTAATGTGTAATCTCATTGTCAGACTTCCCAATAGCTGTAGCATGCATCCCCCGAGCATGATCTGACCAATGCGGTGATGCCTAATATACAGCATGCAACTAGGAATTTAAGTGCAACTTTAAAGGGGGCACCCAATGCTGAAACAATGTTAGTTCATTTAAATGAGCATGATTTTATTAGCAGAAATCATCTGCCTAAAGTTTTTTAAAAAGTCGTGTTGCCAAGGAAACCTCCAAATATGGTAAGATTTCAGGATATTTTTGACCCCTCAGTGTGACCCAGTTTCATCTGGGTACCCACTTTTACGTCAAAATGACGTCAAAGTGGGTACCTTGTCGCGCACTTCTAGCAAATTGCGCGCAAGGTATAATACATATTGTACAGTCTACCGCGCAGCACAACTGCAATGCGCGAAGCTGGGTACCCACTTTTACGTCATACCTCATACTCAAATTTTTTGGTCAGCTCTTGACTTTTTTATGAGAAAATTAGCCAAAATGCATTGATTTCGATTGAAAATCATCATATTTTTAATGTAAATTTTCTTAGAATTCTAGTCTTGATCATATATCAAAATTTTTTTTACCATTGTGTAATCACTTTAAGTCGAACTGAACTCTTTGTGAAACACTCCCTCAGGCTTTGATCCATACCAACAAAGAGTTATGCCACATGCGCATGAAGCTTGGAGGCTTTTAAAGCTTTTAGAGTTTTTGCTCCATCTCTCGCAAATACAACTGTTAAAAGATTTGTATACGTGTTACAAACAAAGGCCAGCAGAGAATTTCTCCCAACAAAGTTTCTTTCTGTGGTGTTTACATACATGTTTATGTCCAGCTTTGCCATCTGTATCAATATGGCCAGCAAAGAATTTCTTCAAAATTGTCCCTATATCATGTAGACGCGTAACTCTGTGTCCAGCTTTCTCAAAGCATTGTATGTCACACAATAAGGCCAAAAATGAATTTCTTTTGACAAAGTTCCTTCTTACATGCATATATGCATGTCCAACTTCCTTAAAAGGTTATGTATAATAAAAAGATTAAAAAAAGGCCAGCAATGAGTTTGTTCAGAAATTATGAGAGTTTCCATAAACCTGTGAACAATTCCAGACAAACATCACTCTGCATCAAATAGCTCACAAGTTTCTGCTTAATCTTCATCTTTTATCATGGGAGTTCCATAGTGTCTTTCTTCTCACGAGCCTGTGTCCACGCCTGAGCTATCGTCCGTTTCATGTCATCATCACCCTCATCGTACATCTGCTTCATCAGGTCCATGATCCCTGCAGAGGGATCGTTTGTGTTAGTCTTAGGGGCAGCAGGTTTCCTGGAGGGTGAAGGAGTTGAGGAGAAAGAAATATGAAAAGGATTCAGAGGACTGTAAGGAAAAAAATCCGAATTCAAAGCAATAGCAATACATTTATCTTCAATTCTAAGAGATATCGCATTAATGAAAAAGCGGGACAAACGGGCAGACTAGCTGAAAACATAATGCCTCCGGCACCGTCTTCGGTGGGTGGAGGCATACAAAAAAGAGAGTTCTACCATAACAGCTCAAAGGTAAATCCTAACTTCAGGACAAAGTCACTACTTTGATTTTCACTGTCACAGTTTTAAAGATCTGCATATCTACATAAACATATAACAGCATTTTCCCCTAAATTTGTTGTTATTCATTGTTTGTTTAATTTTAGATAACATTATGATAATCATTATTATACATCATTGTTGATAAATCAGTGTTATCATTCTCATTATATATGGAGGCATCATGATCAAGATCACAAACTACACTTGCTCTCTGCCTCTATCAAAAGTGATCTGATACATGCGGTAAAGTTTCCTCAAATTACTTTCAGTACTTACGTTTTTTGCTTAGCCTTTTTCTCAGTCTGTGTCAGATATTCCCAATTTCTTTCCTCCCTTTTCTTTAGTAAAAGCACCAGACTGTCTGTTTTTACCTACAAAGAGAAAGAGAAAGACAGAGAAAGGAAGAAAAGAGCAAAAACATATACACATAGTTATCACTGAGCCCTTACAGGGTTTAAAACACGTGCAGTTTTGGTAGCAAAAAGGAAAAGTGGCATGCACTTGGCATTAAAATTACAGTATACCTAATGATTTCAGAGCTTTACAATACAAACTCAACTCAATCTTGTCAAAAACCAAATGCACTGCATAGAGAAACAGGTACATGGGACTACACACATATTAAATGTTCTTGCCAAACACTCATGCTGTTTCTTGTCATACTTTGGATATTAGGGAAGGGGCAATACTTTTCAGGGGCAATACTTTTCAGGGGATATTTCTACTATGACACTCACTATGAACATGACAGACAAAGAAAGCGGACAAAATAAACAACCCCTCATTCTACCCTTCACAATGGTTCTGGTAGTCAAAAGAACATCCCTTCACTGCTATTGTCTAAAATATGTGGAACAAGTGTCACATGCATATTCACCTGGAACTACATGATTAAACATAATAGCTGTGAAGGGATGTTCTTTTGACTACCAGAACCATTGTGAAGGGTAGAATGAGAGGATGTTTATTTTGTCTGCTTTCTTTGTCCGCCATGTTCATAGTGACTCTTCCCAACTGACATCAAAAGACTGAAAAAGCTCGAAAATCGCCATTCTCTCCCTTCCAGAAGTCAAGCTTTCCATTTTATAATAATAATGATAGTGATAATAATGATGGTGATGATAATGATAATAATAATAATAATGAGAATAATAGTGATAATAATAATAACAACAATAACGAGAATAATAATGAGAAATAACAGTGATGATGATGATAATAATAATACTACTAATAACAATAATAATAATAAAAATAGTAAGAATAACACTAATAATAGAATACTTTATGTTTGTGATGGTGACATACCTTGTGATGGCTCTTGTCTGGTATGATCTGTTGTAGAAGACTGTTCACAACAAGCTGATGTATGCTGTCGGATTTCTTCACTTTGAGGCTTACAGAACTGGAAAGATAATTAGCAACATTATCATACTGCTTGAATTTATTCAGGAAAAATAAACAAAACTGAGAAACCTGTCACTTCCAATTTCATTTCGAATTCTTTGTTCATTTCTTAAAGTTTTTTTTTTTTTTTTAATGAGTAGAACAGATTTTTACAAAAATATGAGTGACTCTTTCATACTACAACTGATTCATGATTTCCTTTTCTTCAGTCCTAAACTTGTCTTACAACACAACTGGAAAGACAACTAGCCACATTATCATATCACTTACAGTAATTCTGGTAAAATGCACAAAACTGAAAAAGCTGTCACCTCCAATTTCATTTTTTTTTTTTAAATGAGTAGAATATAACTATTTTTTTTTAAATATGGTAGAAGGCAGGGAGGGTGGGGGGGGGGGGGGGCGGGAGGGGGAGATATTTTCAATGAAGAACCCCCATCCAATTTTTTCCCCTCCCACATCTCAGGAGTTAGCTATCCCATAACTGAAAACAAAAGAATCAGACAATACTCCAGCAGTAGTAATGTCAGGTGTAATAGACATGAGTAACATTTTTATTCTACAATTGATTCCTTATCTTTTTTTTTTCAATTGCAAACTTGTCTTATAACACACCGGAGACTTATGCGTAGCGATACACATCATTTATCACTTATGTTTGACATCATGATGCCTTTCAGAGAATAATATGAAGATCTGTCATTACCTTGATGTATATTCCACAGTGATATCTTCTTTGGCCAGTGCCTGAACACCATTCAGCGTAACATAGACCTTCACAAACTTGGGCGATTGGTCCCAGCCTGAAAACAGACATACGAGACCATGCAGGTAATAAATAAGGGGAAAATGCAAGAGCAACAAAGAAAAACAAATAACAGCAGCAACAGTAAGAGCAATTACAAAGTAACAACAATTCACCGTATTAAAATAAACATACATGTATGACACACTGATCTTGCTTCTCCAGTTCTGATGATATGAATTTGAAATTATTTGAAAATAACAAGAGGAGCAATACTGATGTCATTGCAGAGTGTTTAATCTAAATTGCTCTTCTCAATGCTAGTGTTAAAATGGGCCACTAGTATGGTTGTATTATCTTTGGCTGTAATTCACAATGCGGTTTATGCAGATTTCATGGTAAAAGTGTGCTTGATTTAGCACATACACTTAGAAAGGTCTAATAAAGAACGTGTGTGTTTGGCAAAAGGCACTAAATTTACGCTAGTTGATAGCACTGTGGTTTAGACCACAGATTATTCAAATTGAGTAAATTCAAATAATCTGTGATCTGTGGACTCACATACATTGTATGTGTGTACAAAAATATGTACCGATGCAATGGGTCAATCATTAAAGTAAATCAAGTGCACTTATACTTTGAAATCTTAACCATGCTCTAAATCTAGACCACCTTTGTGGCTGGAATAATGTACCTGCAAAATGGTTGGTAGCCTGGAAAGTTCCATATTGGAAATCACTTTGCTGAAAAACAGAAAAAGAATTGCACAACCATACATCCTAAGATCTTCCACTGCTGAATACTCCACCTTTTAAAAAAATTGTTGAGCAGGTTTTTCCACGTTTTGATCCTGAACATTATTCACAAAAGTGACCTTGGTTCAGGCTCCATGGAATTGCACCAAAAGACTTCTTACCATATGAAGTAATGGTCTTTGTCGGGAGTTTGGAGACCATGACTTTCTGTGATTCGCTCGGTTTTGGTACATTCTCTGCAGCAACAGCTGTCGGCACTGAGGCAGCAGGCACATCACTGCTAGATGCTGTGGCCCCAGGCCCTGCATCACCCTTCTCATCTGCTTCTTTAGGTTCTTCTTCACCTGTGTGGTTTGCCTTTAAGGCCTGAATCTGTTGGGATAGCAGCTTCTTGATGGATTCCCTGGTTGTCAACGTTGACAGTCTCTCAAGTTCCTGGCAGTCAAGATCTATCTGAATAGGGAAAAGAGAAAAGAGAAAATGAACAATTTGTCTGCTACATGTAGCTTAGGAAAAATTCTGTTGAATGAAATGAGCTGTCATGCAAGCAGAATGCATGTTAGTGAAGTACTGTTTCCATTCCTTCTGTGCCACTCTATTAGACCTCAAGGAAGATAGCACAATACAAGGTTGTTTTTTTTTTTTTTTTTTTTTTTACAAAAGACCAAGCCTAAAAGGCAGTGTACCCAGCCCACGCGTATGTCTTTACCTTACGGCCACACGCGTGTGGTTGTATCCACAGCATCGACATGAGAATACAGCCACACTTGTCTGAATTCCCACTTGCACTCTGTGCCGCGACAGCTATCGCTAGTGTATGCACTGCAAAGCGACGTATATTCATATGACGGTACATGTACATGTATGCGTTGCAACTTGCAAAACTTTGATCGTTACAAAAGTTTTATTTCTCAATTTTACAAACGATATTTTCACTTCATTCTCACCTGATCGGCATGCAGGTGACAATAATGAGGTAAGAATATTGTTTAGATGTCAGAGAATGTCAAGAGATAAAACCTTCGTGACGATCCAAGTTTTGGGGTTTTGCAACACACTGTCGCATGAATGTACACATCGCTTGTGCAATGCACTATAGCTAGCGATACACTGCCATCCTAAATGCTTGTGCATGAAATTCTAATTTTTCTTATTTAGTTCAAAATTATATCATGACTATCACACATTTCCCGTTTGGACTATGTTGACCCAACCGAGTCTACAGTGTTTAATTGTGTGGCTAAAATGGTTTCTACGTAGATGACTGTAAGAGTGTATTAAAGTATTATTAATGTGTACTATAACCAATGACTGATTTACTCAGGATATTTACTCAGAATCTTATCTAGACCGAAGTGTTCTGTCTCTATAACAGTCCACGTTAGCCTCTTATAATGGTAGGGTCGGCACTCCTCCTTTTTAGAGACAGAAGCGCCCTGCAGCGTTGTGCGTGCAATCTCATTACGAGAAAACTACCTCAACTCATCGATTTTTCCCCTTAATTCATGAATATAACTAGATGAATCTTCGACCACGCGTGGTCGAACTTTATGCCTCCGCCATTACGAGATCAGAAATAAATGGCACTCATGTTGCTTTATTTTCATTTATACAATGACATCTCTGACCTTGACCTTTGACCTTGTGACCCCCAAATCTAATGAGAGCATTGCCCTTTCCATATGCATACATGAGCCAAGTTTGTTGAACCGTCAAATGGTTACCGAGTTATCACAAGAACGAACCATTTATATGTACATAATGACCTCTATGACCTTTGACCTTTGACCTTGAGACTCCAAAATCTAATCAGATCATTGTCCCTTCCATATGCATACCTCTGCCAAGTTTGAGGTTGATCGGTCAAATGGTTGTTGAGTTATGGTGAAAACGAACCATTTCTATGTACACAATGACCTCTATGACCTTTGACCTTTGACCTTGTGACCCCAAAATCTAATCAGATTATTGTCCCTTCCATGTGCATACATGAGCCAAGTTTGAAGCCAATCTGTCAAATGGTTCTTAAATTATCGCGAGAACGAGCCATTTTTAGGGTATTATTACCTCTATGACTTTGACCTTTGACCTTGAGACTCCAAAATCTAATCAGATCATTGTCCCTCCCATATGCATACATGAGCCAAGTTTGAAGTTGATCCGTCAAACGGTTCTTAAGTTATCGCGAGAACGAAAACGGGATGGACGGACGGACGGAAGTACGGACGGACGGACGGACGACCCGAAAACATAATGCCTCCGGCAACCACCTACGGTGGGCGTAGGCATAAAAATATCATTATACACTATAGAGTATATAGCTTACCGATTTTATGATTTATTCCTTTTTAACTCTCCATTTTCCATTTTAACTCTCCATTTTCAGGTAAATCCAGGGTTCTAATGTTAGGTCCTCTCGGTCAGCCAACCTCTATCTCTGTTCGCCTCCGGCTCCGCGCTTTTCGCGGGGAGATCAACGAATATGCGACTCCTCGCATTTCAACCAGCTGTCTTCAAACGATCGACCATGTAAGTTTGGGCATATACGTATGAACGATGATGTTCTTGTTTGTGTTGTTTCACACTGGTCGATTGTTTGAATACGGCTGAAATGCGAAAGTCGCAAATTTGCTGATCTCCCTGCGAAAAGCGCGGAGGCGAACAGAGATAGAGGGTGGCTGCTGCAAGATTTTCAACCGAGAGGACCTAAAGTTAGGACCCTGGATTTACCTGAAAATGGAGAGTTAAAAGGAATATTCATAAAATCAGTCAGCTATATACTCTATAGTGTATAATGATATTCTTATATTCATGAATAAAGGGGAAAAATCGATGATTTGTGGTAGTTTTCTCGTTGTGCTGCCCAGCGCAGTGAGATTGCATGCACAACACTACAGGGCGTTTCTGTCTCTAAAAAGGAGGAGTGCCGACCCTACCATTATAAGAGGCGAACGACTATTAGAGACAGAACGATTCGGTCTAGATCTTATCAGGACATCGCTGTACAGCATCGTCGTCCAGAGATGAGGTGGTGGTGCTGTGTGACGTGGTTACATCAATTTGCTAAGTGCCCACTGAAATTTTGGGATAGATGTTTGGTTTTTGATAACCGAGTGATTGACATGTCATGTGCCATGTGGAACAGAATCATTCAGAAAGAAAATTTGGCCAATGCCCCATGGCAATGCAATGGCAAATAAATTTAATGAATGTATCATCATTCATCATTTTCATGAATCATGCTCACACAAATTTTCTGGAATTGCATGCGTTTTAGCTAGAGAACGTTCTCTGAGGAATGGCCAGGCGCATCCTGTACAGAATACCGTTAATGTAGTGGGGAATTCCCATACAATATACAGTGTACGGGAGAAAATTCGCGAAGCATGCAGTCTATGTTACAGAGACTGTCAGTCATGTCAGTGTCATGCCTTTCGAACAACATGAGTTCAGAGTAACATAACAAGTTACAAGTTACAACATAAACAATTTTAAACGTTTCCACTGAAATATCTAGTAGACTTACTTCTTCTGAACTCATCTTTTCTGACAATGAAAAAATTTGTTCTAAAGAACAACAAACATTTTAAGACAAAGTAGTCAAGTGGCCTTCTTTTGTCACCCACTTTTTCTTGTAGCCATGTACTATGAAGTGCCAATACTATGAAGTGCCAATCCGAGGTCCGATTGAAATTTTTGGATAGATGTTTGGTTTTATAACCGAGTGATTGACATGATGTGCCATGTGGAACAGAATCATTCCAAAAAAAAATTTGGCGGATGCCCCATAGCAATGCAATGGCAAATAAAATTTAATGAATTTATCACCATTCATCATTTTCATGAATCATGCTCACACAAATTTTCTGGAATTGCATGCGTTTTAGCAAGAGAACGCTCTCCAAGGAATGGTCAGGCGCATCCTGTACAGAATAGATCTAAATTTTTGGATAGATGTTTGGTTTTATAACCGAGTGATTGACATGATGTGCCATGTGGAACAGAATCATTCCAAAAAAAAATTTGGCGGATGCCCCATAGCAATGCAATGGCAAATAAAATTTAATGAATTTATCACCATTCATCATTTTCATGAATCATGCTCACACAAATTTTCTGGAATTGCATGCGTTTTAGCAAGAGAACGCTCTCCAAGGAATGGTCAGGCGCATCCTGTACAGAATAGATCTAAATTTTTGGATAGATGTTTGGTTTTATAACCGAGTGATTGACATGATGTGCCATGTGGAACAGAATCATTCCAAAAAAAAATTTGGCGGATGCCCCATGGCAATGCAATGGCAAATAAAATTTAATGAATTTATCATCATTCATCATTTTCATGAATCATGCTCACACAAATTTTCTGGAATTGCATGCGTTTTAGCAAGAGAACGCTCTCCGAGGAATGGTCAGGCGCATCCTGTACAGAATAGATCTAAATTTTTGGATAGATGTTTGGTTTTATAACCGAGTGATTGACATGATGTGCCATGTGGAACAGAATCATTCCAAAAAAAAATTTGGCGGATGCCCCATGGCAATGCAATGGCAAATAAAATTGAATGAATTTATCATCATTCATCATTTTCATGAATCATGCTCACACAAAATTTTCTGGAATTGCATGCGTTTTAGCAAGAGAACGCTCTCCGAGGAATGGTCAGGCGCATCCTGTACAGAATAGATCTACCGTTAATGTAGTGGGGAATTCCCCCTGCAACAGACGGGAGAAAATTCGCGAAGCATGCAGTCTATGTTACAGAGACTGTCAGTCATGTCAGTGTCATGCCTTTCGAACAACACGAGTTCAGAGTAACATAACAAGTTACAAGTTACAACATAAAAAATTTTAAACGTTTCCACTGAAATATCTAGTAGACTTACTTCTTCTGAACTCATCTTTTCTGGGTTCTTACTGGCAATGAAAAAATTTGTTCTAAAGAACAACAAACGTTAAGACAAAGTAGTCAAATGGTCTTCCGTAGTCAAGTGGTCTTCCTATGTCACCCACGTTAATTTCTTGTAGCCACTATGAAGTGCCAATACTATGAAGTGCCAATCCGGTGCCAATACTACTATTACTGGTTGTGGTGGTGGTGGTGAATTGGGG
>CM057159.1:31801773-31864050 GCA_029962745.1 Echinometra lucunter | reverse complement strand
TTTTTTTTTTTTTTTTTTTTATTTATAAAAAGGCCTCTGCATGATACTATTAGTCCAAGGACTAATATTGGACTAATAGTATCATGCAGTTTAAATCACCCCACTTAATTTTGTTTTTTGCTTTTGTCTTTTTTTTTTTATTTTAAGAACCGTAGGCCTGCGTTGACTTCGATCGTTTTTGTTCGTCTTTGCATAAGGTGACTGCATCACTTTAAGCACCTGTCAGATATTCACTGTTAAATGCTGGCTAACTTTGTTAGTAGCTGATTTTAAAAAAATCTCAAACTAAGAGGAAACATATGTATGAGTACTTGTATTTGTAGACAAAAACCCTGAAACCAACCATAATTTGGAATGAAAAAGTGTAAGTTAGACGCAAACGGCGATTTTATTATCCTTCGTCTCCGAGACAATCACTAAGAGGACCACTTTGCTAGAATTTGAAAATGCCGTTATGTGCCTCCCGCAGCGTGATACGCCAATACACACAGTACGGTAAGGCGAGTCATACGCGCATGCGCACTCCTTATGTCTATTCTGGGCAACTGACCCTCGTATATTTTTCAAACATTGGCTCACATTTTTAATATTTAAAAATATTTCCTGTGGATATTGTACTTTGAAGCTTTCAGACTGGTATTTTTACACTATAACCCTTATGTTTATCCCATTTTCAGGTTACAAAACAAGATTTTTTTAAAGTCGTAACAATGTTAGCCAATGCCTTATTGCGCTACACTGAGAAATGGCCGCTGTCTATAGTTTTTCTCTGCCTGTCATGCGGGTTTGAAATCACTGGTTTATTAAACTTTTGGCCATTAAAGTCTTTAATCTTTCAAAGATATCCAATACATTAACAAACTGATGTCGGAATCCTTTCGATGGTCGCATGATTACAATGTGAAAGTAAAAGAAACCGCCGTTTCAAGGCATTTGCACTATACACACAGAAGTCAGTAGGCCTAATTTAGGACCTTGAATGTCCCGGTATTGTCAGATCTGGGGGGGGGGGGGGGGGTGTAACATAAAGATATACAATCAATTTTAACTCTTTAGTACATGGTTTGCTATAGACTTACGATTGATATCATTCGTAAGATCGATTGTATCTTTTATGTTACAGGGTCCTGTATTGACTTCGTGTGTAGGGCCTACACGCATGATCGTTCGAAATTTCGCGTTTACAAAAGGGGTCTCGTTTGTTTGCTTGTTTGTTTGTTTGGGGTTTTTTTTAGCATGTTCGCGATTTCGAAAAAAGGGTTGTTTTCATATGATGAGCTTATACACAAAATAGAAGGAAAAGGGTGTTTTTGAGCTTTTAGACCTCTACTCGAAATTGAAAAAAGGGTGTTTTTTCCTTATCCTTGTTACAAAAAGTGTACTTAGAAATGTTGGAATGCGAAAAATAGGGTGTTTTTTTAAAGGCCAATGTGTACCCGTTTTGTGCCAAATAGGGGTAAAAATGGCTGAAAATGTACTTGAAACACCACCCCCATTCACCCGCACCGGACCCTCTTACACACATTTCGATATTTAAATTGCGAGCAAAGCAAGCAAGCCAAAAAATAACCACTTTTCTGGTTTGTAACCTCATTTTCAAATAGAAATTCTAAAATATCAAGGTTGTTTATGACAGGTTATCAACATTTTACTAGCTGATTAAGTTAAACACCATTTCTCCCTTAAATAGTGTGTGTGTGTGGGGGGGGGGATCTATTGTACACGCCATCCTCCCTCTCGATATCCCCCATCCCCCCCCCCTCCGGGTTTACGCCAATGATTTGAAGATTAGGACTTGATATTCTTTTTCTAAAAGACAGAAACGAGTTAGATATTTTCAGTATAAGGTCAATTCATGTCGTTCAGTTCCTCAGTTCATTCTGTTCTTTTATTTTTTTTACAATGTTGTTTCATAACATTGGATATATAGTTACGAGATTACTGAATTTATATATTTTGTTTTGTATCTGTTAACTGTGAAATGGAAAAATGAATCAAATCCAGGGGTCAAATAAAATCAAACCAAACGGACACACACGCGCGCGTGCGTGTCTCACACACATGATTTCACACTCAACATCAAACAAAACCTTCAAACAACAACAAAACAAAAAAACAAAACAAAACAAAATAACAATTCCGCTATTTTTTGCACTCTTGTTTTGTCTTGGTTGTCTTCGTTGTCTTCGTCGAATAACGATGATAGGAAGAATAATGTTGTTTGTTAGTTTTGTTTGTGAATGTGTGTGTTTGTTTTGTTTTTGTTTTGTTTGTTTTTAGTTGATTAACCTACATCACTATATGCTTGTGCAATCATTTTGAGTGATGAAATATATTGGTTGAAGTTCTGAATTAAAAAGGACTGTCCAAGTATACATTAACTCGATTGTTGATGCTTATCTGTTAAGGTATTAAACCTACTGATGATACTGAGCATGCTGAGTAGGAAACGAAATAGGTCAACACCTATGGCCTAGATTTATAAGCTGAGAATACCAGAAACGGAAATAAACTGATATGGATTCATGGATGTTTTGGAGTTTCAGAAGGCAAGGGAGAAGCTGCATCCGGTTTTACTTTCAAATTGCTCCTTTAGAAAGTGAAGTGACTTGAAGATTTTGATTTCAAGATATTACATCCTTCGAAAATACCGTTGAGCTTGGTGCCAACCTTGATAGCCTAGAGATAAACAACACTGGACAGAATTAATATTCATTGCTGTAAAACAAACTCAGATAGCCACGATAGTGATACTGGCATACAAAATAGATTTCTTTAAAGGTTAAAAAACAATGTATATTTATGCACCGAGAAGCTTTTATTTGAATCAACGTTATTACTAGATAAACATTCGAAGAATTACAAGTTTATCGTATTATTAGAAGGAGATACAATATTTTGTCGAAAATAATACATGTCAACTGTATAGGCCTATTGCAACTACGACTACTATGACTACTACTACTACGACTACTACTACTACTACGACGACGACGACTACTACTACTGCTACGACTACTACTACTACTACGACTACTACTACTACTACTACTACGACTACTACGACTACTACTACGACTACGACTACTACTACTACTACGACTACTACGACTACTACTACTACTACTACTACTATTATTGTAACAGGTTTTCCCGCCCATCTGCATGAACTTATCATCGGAATCAACGATATTTTCGTTCCATTTCTAGCGAAATTGATTGGCAATGTGGATCAACAGTTCAAAAGTAAATAATATCGTTCAATTTTATATTTTTAGCATGCGATTTGCTATTGTTAGAATACGAAAGTGCATAAAAATAATTCGATTTAATTATCTTTGTAAACAACATACAAAATTGTGTAAACTGCATTCCAATCCGCGTAGGACATGACATGACGTGGGAAGAATCTTGGCATACAATTTCATGAATAGGCATACAGTTTTGAAATTTGTGCAGTGTTTTTCACGAGTCAATGCATGCAGAAGGAAGAAGATTGAGATTCATCACCATTTAGCAGATGGAAAAAAGAAATATGAAAAGAACCCCCCCCCCCCCCTCAAAAATATGCAAATAAAGATCACAACAAAATAAGCCATGTCCATGTTTGTCAGGCATTTCATACTGAATTGTATGCAAATATAAAGAATAAGACCAAAGAAGAATGAAAGAAAATGACATATAAACTGAAAAGAAGAAGAAATGTGAATGTCAAATATATAATGACAGAAAAAAATGAAAAGGGAATAAAAATGAAAATAAAAAAGAGATTATAGAGACCACTTACGTTGTTCTTATAGAATGGCGTAAGTGCGAAAGTGATTGCCTAAAGATGAAAATGAAACCACAATTCAGCGAGAAATTTCTTCTTCGGCCTCTCAAGCTTGGTGAAATTACGGTACCAAAGTGAATCAAATTACATTTAATTTGAATGATAATTTTAGTTATTTCAGTGTCTAAAAAAAAAATTGAATGCACACAAATTGTTAAAGTGAAACACTGGAAAGCCGATGAACTATAAATACATGTGAGACAATTCTCTCAATTGTCTCACATGTATTTATTTCCATGAGAGTTGCCAAAGCTGTTGTATGTGTTACCTGATCACAAAATGTTAATTATTCCAACATATACATGTATCCCAAAGCATTCGCTCGGATCCAGCTGAGGTGTGTGCGGCAGGTCATTGTTCGAAACTCATCTGCCACCAAAAAAGGAATTAATTAGTGAGGGTTGAAGATTTGTCAATCTGTCGGTTAAGCGAATTTGGAGTCGCCGAAGCCACTGGCCCGTCTCCGTGGTCTAGTGTTTAAGGCATTGGCGTTCATAGCCAAAGGCCCGGGTTCGATTCCCGGCGGAGACATTTTTTCAACCTTTGCAAAAATTTCGAAAATGGTAGGACAGCTCTGGGGAACTTTGATTCATGCTACGCTATTATTCTCTCAATTGTCTCACAGATATATATGTATATATATATATATATATATATATATATATATATATATATATATATACTAACTAGTTACCTGGATTTTGGCAGTAGGGAGGAGTTGGGTTTGTAAGTGGGGTGTCTTGACCGTGTGTTGTTGATGAGTTAATGAACAATGAGAAGCCGCATGCCGCAGTTGGATCTCAGCTTCTCATTGTTCATTAACTCATCTGCACCAAAATAAAGGATCAATAAGGGTTGGAAATCTGTCTGTCGGTCAATTGGATTCGGTCACGCCTAACTGCTGGCCCGCCTCTGTAGTCTAGTGGTAAGGCATTGGCGTTCTAAGCCAGTGACCCGGGTTCGATTCCCGGCGGAGGCATTTTTTCAACCCTTGATTCAAATTGGATGACAGCTCTGGGGAACATTGAGGGAGCTACGCAATTATTATTCTCCTATATTTTCATTTCTTTCAGTATATATATATTGAAAGAAATTTGACAAATGCAAACAACTTTGGCAACTCCTTTGCAAATACTACATATATATATATATATATATATATATATTATAGAATCTGTAGATATACGTATAATAATCCCTTCATTCGTGAAGGGAGAATAAAATAGTTCGTTTTTGACGTATATTATATACGTCAATCACCATAAAATAAGGTTTTCAGACATAGGCTACATCAACAATTTGTTGACAAACATCAAAAAAAAAAAAAAAAAGTGAGAGCTTTTGAAAGGGGGGATATCTTCATTGCAATTGCTTAAAGTTAAGGGCACTGGTCGTTCTTATCAAAGTTGAGTAGCGGGGGTGGCTTCGTCGGGCCCCTCCTGCCCCCTTCTCCACGGCCTCACATCACTGAATTTGAAATGAATTGAATTGAACCATAATGCTATACAGGTATAAACAATGGAATCTATTAAGATCACTTGAATCCTCTCTGATTATTTGCAGCTGGCTGCAAAGAAATTATAATTAGAGGAACACATATCGAGTCATGATGTAAAGTGGGTACCTAAGCAAAAGGAGGGGATGACATAAGAAACAAAAGGGCGCTAATCAGACCTAAAAATATAGGGCATTTTTGTATCAAATTTTGAATGGGGCTCTTATATGATATGAAAAGGGGCAGTTACGAGCAGGGGAACCTCAATATCTGAATCGAAAAGAGCACCAAAAAGGGAACTTAAAAGATTCGCATGGGGCACATAGCGTATAGGAGAAAATTAATGGCACTTTCATACCACAAAGGAAGTGGGAGAGGGGGGAATCTGAAACAAACAGGAGACTAGCACTTGTCGCCATGTAGTAGAAGCAGGAATCGTGCCTATTAGAAAAGAAAAGTGTCATCTATCATACGTAATGGGGGGCATTGTATCAACTTTCTAATGGGACAGTTACCTTAGTTGTATAAGGGGTGCTTATCAGAGGTGAAAAGTGACACGCAGCAGAATAAAAGAAATTGCACTATAAGAAACAAAAAAAAAAACCCCGGAGGTTTATTAGAAGGGGCACGTATCATAACTATTTCAAAAGGGAAATTATGCATTTAGCACTGCAAAATGTAGGCCTGAATGGAAAGAGAGCTATTGAAAAGGAAAAGGGGCACCAGTCAGGCGTAAGAACAGGTCAGTCATAGGTTTCAAAGAGGAAACTTATCTGAAATGAAAAGAGACACTTTGTAGAAGGTGGAAATGTACTTATTACAAAGAGAAAATGAGTCCTTAAACAAAGAACAAGGGTCCACTGATCAGGTTTGAAAGAGACATTATCACAATATGGATAAATGGGTACCCTTTTGGTGCTTAGAAAAGTGGGGGCACTGCTTCCCTCCCCCTCCCCCGGGTGCCTCTCCTGATTTCGTATCTTACATTCAAAACTAAAGAGTAGGAAATATTCTGTACAGGATATATATGCTTGGAATCGTTTTGGGCCTTCTTGAGCAGAAATCCAAATTTATTTCGCTATGTGAAATTTCGGAGAGACAATATCAAACCCCTACTTTCCGCCTATTCCTCCAAGCGTTCATAGAGCTCAACAACCTATCTAACTTACTCGTTAAGTCGCCTCCCTCGTATCAAACCTTAAACCTCTCGTTTATTTGGCCATGGCTCTACCACTGGAATTTCACTTATTTTCATATTTTATTTGTTGGAGGGGGGGGGGGGCAACTGTTGAACATTTCTTTGCTTATACCGTTAATAGGGCCCTAACGAAAAGCCGCCCTAGCATGCCTAATTTAACCTTCTCATAAGGAGATTACAAATCTGCAGTTGCAAAAGGAAACCGTGATATCAGTTTTCCATTTTTTTTTTCAACTAGACCACTTACCATCCCTCGCAGGCACTTTCACCAATGACAACTACCTGCACTGAAATTAGATATGTTTTTGTTTTGAACGCCTTGCAAGCAAAGTGCTGGTAACTACTTGATCTTTCCTATTTTGGTCTCCAGAAGAGGCTTTAGCGCCCTTTAACTTAAATGTTGTTGAAGACGTGCAATTTTGATGAGACCCTTATTTTTCCTCCATCTCGGAAGCGAAGTATCGAAAAACTGTAAGTACACTGAAAACTAAACACATTAAGTCTGCAGCTGTAGGACCTTAATCATTTCAACTAGCAAACAATTTTCTATTTCTATGTCTAACTTCAAGTTAATCTCTCTCGCTCCAAATTTTATTGTCCGAGAAAGGAAATTCTTTGCGTCCAATTAAAGAGGCCTGTATCGTTTTCTTTTTCTTAATTTATTAATCCTGGGTCTACGGAAGAGGTTTCATCAACGGTTACCTTTAATTTTCATATCTCGGTGATACCCTCAACTTTACCAGAACTCGGAGGTAGAGCATCGAACAAGTTTATGGAGAATCCGTGATTTTGTCTGCTGCAGGACAAAATCATTTCAGGCATCAAATATTGTTTAAAGTTCCGAATCTTAACCTGCTTTTTAAAATAAAAGAGGTTGACTATCATGACAAAAGAGGAAATAGTCTGTTTTAAACGCAATTTATTATTTTTAGCATCAGTAAAGTGAAAGGAAGAGAGAGAGGGGGGGGGACATCATTTTCAAATCATTACAAAGTTTATACAGGTATTCTGGAATCTGAATTTTCATCTCTACAGTTTTTTTTTTTTTTTTTTTTAGTTTCGTCTTGCTTCTTTTTTAATCTTGAGCCTGAACGCTTTGGGTTATAGGGTACTCTGTAACAACCCTTCATGATTCGCCATGAGAGGTTTTCTTCATGTCCTTTAAACCATTGGTATAGTTTGTCCCCCCCCCCTCCCAAGAAAAAAAAAATGACGATGGGTTTATAACTCTCAATAATGAAAGAAATAATTTTGCAATATGAAAAGTCATATTGGATTATGAAATTATAACTATTCCTCTACCAGTCAGTGAAGACCCCGTCTGATTAGGTCCAGTAGTCACGAAGAAATACAGATTTTTGAAACGGACATCATACTATTAGGTCCTTCCCGTCCAAGATCGGACAGATGGAGAACTCAAAGCACAATAAGCAATCCATAATCCTTTTGGATAGTTTGCAAAGGGAATCGCTGTTTTGTTTTGATTTGATATGATTGTTATCGAAGTGGTGTATCATCATAGGTAATTATTCCTCCTGCAGTCCAAAATTCAAAATATCTGGGAGCTTAGTAAAGTGCGTCATTGGTCACCTTACTCCATCTTTTATCAATAATGTCCTTGGTATCCATGAAATGTATATTGTTTACATGTTGGAGATTAGTTTACAAATTTATTCAAATTTACGCATACCATTTCAACAAAGATTGTTCCAGATTATGTAAAAACTCGCTTTAAAGATCAACACAAGGCATTTATGAAATAGTCTTATAATTTTGTTTTATAACCACCGAATTGTATTACTTACATATGACCAACATCTTAAAAACTCTGAAAACGGCTCATCTTTTCTCATTTATTATTTATTTTGTTATGGAAAAAAAAACATATCCACATTCCCTTCATTTGCAACAACAACAAAATCAGGAATGATGATAACTATGACAACAAAATTATTTGTTTTCATCACAACAAAGCACAAAAAAGATAATATTGATTACCCTTGCAAAGAATTAAAAAAGGAGTGTTTCTTTGTCCATAGTGATTTGAGGGTCCGTTTTGTTCAAACTTGGACGGTAATAGACGTTTACAAAAATCCTAGCTATTTCTTTGTGACTACAGGACCGAATCAGACGAGGTCTTCACTAACTGGTAGAGAAATGATTATGGTTTCATAACCTACAATGACATTCACTGCAAACTGATTGCTTTCACTATTGATTATAAGGTCATCGTGATATTTTGGGGGATTAACAGTTATGTAGATGAGCCTAATTTGTCATAGTATAATGAATCCATGCTTGGTATCCCCTTGGATTTGACAAATCACTAGATGAGGGGTGGTCTCATAGTGAGGAGCCCCCGAGTTTAATAGTCGCCGATGCTCATGATTGTGGCCTCTGGTAAAACTAGAGTTTTTCATTCACCAGTCCCTCGGATAGAACTGACTACAAGCGCAAATCGTCTGGATGATTATTAAGAAGAATGCTCCTTTATACTTTATCAGAAGTCTATCACTTAATGTCGTATTAAAGTTGATTTTGTTTCTGTTTTTGTATTTGTTTTCAGTTAAGATAAATAACAAAATCCTAAGGATCAGAGGAGGGGACTCAGAGCGCTGCCAATATGCATGCTTTTACCATTCAGGTAAAATAGATTTCATCATTATCATACGCCGTGACCTCAAGATTTGTAATTTATCTAAGCATCATCTGCACCTTCCGAAACCTTTTGAAGAAAGCTGCAGGCAGGCATTTGGTCTTGAACTTTTAATCATTCTTTTTCCCCCTTTGATCTCTCGAGACCCGTTCCAAGATACTGAAGTGTTCTCGCACAGATCAAATTAAATCGACAATGTACCCTTCATAATCAAATTCAACATGTTCAACAGGATGAACGATAGCCCACGTAATGCCTTCTCGTTTCAACAGAGGCGTTCATCCATTTTCCGGATTGGGGGGGGGGGGGGGGGGGGAGACGACCAAGCGGAGATGAACCCACGGCTACTATTTGTACACACACACACACACACACCCTCACACATATGTTTGTATGCATATATATATATATATATATATATATATATATATATATATATATATACATATTTTCCTGGACGTTGTGATATTACAACAAAGACAAGAAATACGACGTAAAAATAATATGGTAAATGAAAGCAACATACATTTGACTGAAGAAAATAAAATTTAAAAAAATGCAAACATAAGATAGAATTCTAATACAATGATCATAATATCACAATGTCGAGAAAAATAAATGCTAGACAAACAAACAAACAAACAACAAGGAAAAACACCAAATCAAAAAATACGAAGAACAGATTAAAAAAAGAATAAGTTGAGTGGGAAGGTTACACGGTCATTAGAATAATTCAACAGATGATCTGATAATTGTCTATGGCGTTTTTTGAAAGTTGGGAGAGAAGATCCGATTTTGATTCCTGCAAATCATGGACCATTACAAGTCTGCACTTGACCTCATCACGCCAGGTGGTGGGCGGAGGAAAGAGAGTTGTGATTGGCTAGACCTTAACCGCAAATGACCAATAACATCAAGCCATCTTTCGGAAAGTGTAGGTTCCCGTGTATAAGTCGGAAATAAGTTAGAACGTGTTGTATGCAAATCGCTTCCAACTTTAATGTGTTTCGCCGTATCTTTGCATATGCCATGTCAGTTTCGTCTTGGTGTCCAACTGTTGAAGACGAATTCTTAAAAGATCTAAGATTTCTCAGACGCCTGGTTTAAAGTTGAGGTATCACAACTAGAGAGACTCTGCAAAAGAGGACATGAAGATCCATTTATTTCTTTCCATTTTGGTGGCTTCTGTAGCGTGTGGTAAGGCAGACGATTCTACATTTTCTAATGATAAATAAAATCTTTCAAGACTCTCATTTTTTGTGACAGTGTTTACTGCTACAGATATCATTTTTCTTTCTTTACACTGATGAAAAATCGCCTTTCTGAGATATCAGATTGATCAACTCTGGGCCCGAAATATTATGGTATATGTAGCTGAATTATGACCCAAAAATGGCGGGTGCTCTTTTTCCAGAAAGGAATTTTATTAGCAGAGGTAAATTTCACCCATTCTCCCTCGGGTCAAATACGCTTGTTAGGGATTCTTTCGATGTCTCAGTGATGGTAAGTATAGTACATTAGGCCTACTTATGCTGCTGTACATAATCTTGTTCTTGTAACTGAAATGTCAGTGGTGTAGTGCATTAAAATTTGAAAACCCTTTCTGTGTTGAGTTGTGCTATATAAAACATTATGAATATTGTTGTTATTATCATTATTATTACTATTATTATTACTATTATTATCACCATTATTACTATTATTAGTATTATAAGTACTAGTAGGCTTAATAGTATTAGTTTTATTATTGTTTTTTATTAGAAAGTATGTGTGTCCCTTCAAATCAAAACACAGGGCATGCTATAACATGTACGACATGCATGGAAACGACTTCAGACGATCCCAGCTTCCCCGCACCACTTGGGGAAGCTGCCTGTTCGGCTAACCCTGGTGAGATGGTATGTGATGAAGGAATCACTATCTGTATGACGCTGATGATGACTATGGAATTTACGCGAGACTCTGGTAAGAATCTTATCCTGTCTGAAGCCCATCGCATACTATACGATCGGTATGCGATCCGATTTTTGACAATTTTTTTTTATAGCATTTTAGTTGCAAATTCAAACATGATAAATCCCAATGCTCGAATTTCTGAATAGTCACATGAATACCAAAATCAAAATTCCAGACAATTGAAAGCCTCCTCGGAGAAGAAATAGCGAAATCAATAATTATTGTGAATCGTAGTGACGTCATAGTATAGTCTTGCTATTGTCTACGATTTAAAGCCGATATGGCTTTTACTCAGACTAAAAGGCTTGCAGTGAAGAAGAATTTGGATTTTAGTATTCCTATTATTACGCGAATCTCAATGGGGGTAATTTTACCTGTATAAAATTTCATATTTAATGCAAAATGTGATTTCTTCCATTATCGGGTCGCAGTCGGATCATGCAATGTGCGGCGGCCTGTATAGTTGCACTCGAGACGGCAATTTGGAAGAGGTTGAACGACATCAGTATTTGTCCATTTTTTAAACATCTATAAAAAAAAAAAAGAAGAGAAAATGAATTTAAGTGTGTCCAGGAAACATTATCCTCCTACAGAGAAAAACAGAGAAGAAAAAGAAGAAGAAGAAGAAAAAGAAGAAGAAGAAGAGGAAGAAGAAGAAGAAGAAGAAGAAGAAGAAGAAGAAGAAGAAGAAGAAACAAAAGCAGAAGAAGTAGAAATCTCTGCAGAAGCAGCAGTGGCATAAGATCTTTTTTCTCTCCAAATCTTGCAACGCCACCCTGATGTGCTGATTGATCATTCGAATCTCCCAAATTCTAATGGCAAGAGGCACTGGCAGTTTGGTACGTGGGGGGGGGGGGGGGGGGGGGAGGGTGCCTCATGACGGTATTATCATTTTTTTGACGTACCGTCTGATTGGACTGCAAACATAGGTCCCCTCACACTGACGCAAACGCAGCGCAGCTGTGGACCGCCTGCTGGTTTTCCTGCAGGGGACACCTGTGCGGACCAAACCACTGCCGACACTTTCACAGCGGCTCTGCCAGATCCCTCCACTTTGTTTCCACCTGAACTTGGTATGACGTTGGAAAACCTCGATGTTAGTCTCTGTACGTGTGACAGCTCCGACAAATGTACTCCGCCCTCTCCGGCTACCTTTGGTGGTACCCAGCCTGTGCCCGAACCTACAGGTAAAACAAAGAAAATAATAAGAAGAGAGAGATTATAACCTCTTCTGAGAAAAGGTTTGGAAACTTAAAGGCATTGGCTAACTTTGTGAGTAGCTGATTTAAAAAATTCTCAAATTAAGATGAAACATGTGTATGAGTACTTGTATTTGTACTAAAAAACCCTGAAACCAACCATAATTTGGAATGAAAAAGTGTAAGTTAGACGCAAACAGTGATTTTATTATCCTTCGTCTCACGAGACAATCACTAAGAGGACCACTTTGCTTGAATTTGAAAATGCCGTTATGTGCCTCCCGCCGCGTGATACGCCAATACACACAGTACGGTAAGGGGAGTCATACGCGCATGCGCACTCCTTATGTCTATTCTGTGCAACTGACCCTCGTATATTTTTCAAACATTGGTTCACATTTTTGATATTTAAAAATACTTAATGTGGATATTATACTTTGAAACTTTCAGACTGATATTTTTACACTATAACCCTTATGTTTATCCCATTTTCAAGTATCAAAACAAGAATTTTTTAAATCATAACAATGTTAGCCAATACCTTTAAGTATGATCCATTATAATTCGTCAATGTATTATTTTCTAAATGTGTAGTATAGGCATACATGTAATTCAGAAATTTGTTTATTCCTTTAAAAGGGATTCCATCTTTTGGTAGATTCTTTTCAGTCATGGAATATCCACTACTTCAAAACAAATGAAAGTTAAAAGCTACAAAATAAGCTGCTCTTGCTCGGCTGTGCATAAATATTTTTTGAAGTGAATGTGGCTGTTGTGTTGTCCAGTAGTGCCGGAACCGTGAGAGAGAGAGAGAGAGAGAGAGAGAGAGAGAGAAAAAGAGAGAGAGAGAGAGAGAGAGAGAGAGAGAGAGAGAGAATGGATTTTTTTTGGGGGGGGGGGTTGTTGCGGTGGCAGATCATTTTTCCGTTACAGTGCTCTGCCCCCTCAATCCGTTGTCTTTTCTCAGTGTTCTTGCGCCTATGATGTTGCCATTTGATCTGCCATGAGCAGTGGGGTGGAAATCCCGAGGAACCGGGGACACTACCAGCATATTTTATTAAGGTGGGGGAGGGGGAGGGGAGGGAGGGACCTCTCCCCCTTACTACCAGGGCCTTTTTAACCTTTTTTAACTTAGGAATTGTACTTCGGAAAGTTAAGCTGATGAACAAACAAAAAGGAATGTTGGCCGACATGTCACCTGAGTGCATGAATGTCATTTTCAGGTGTTTTTTAATAGGAATTATGGATGACCAGTTGCTCACAATAGCCTCCATCGTCAATTAGAAAAATCACACTCTCATTCGTCTAAGAAAGACACCAGTGATTAGCAGTGCATTTTGGAAAAAAAGTTTTTAACCCTGTCCCTCATCATGCCATTCCATGAATGCTTCCGAAATCATCTTGTCTCATCTTCTTAGCTATCCTGGGAAAATCTATTTGACGCAACATATAGTTGAGTTCACAAAGATACAAGCAGCATCCTTCTAAACCTACCATTTTGAAGCAATATTGCCATTTTCAAGATCCCCTTAAAAGTAAATTGAGACTTTGAAAACTGTCATGACTTTCCCATTTCGTAACCGATTTTGATGGAGCTTTTTAAAGAAATTGCTTCTCTCTATCCACTCTTTTCATTAAAATCGATTTTCCCCCAGGGTTTCATTATCGTTTCAAGTATATATATTTGGAGAAAAACAAAAATCCATTCTACAGAACTTTTATTTTCGTATTCAGTTTCCACATTTTTAGAAACTTTAATAGTATTAATGAATATCGTTATAAATATGGGTATTATTATTATCATTATTATTAGTATTAGTACCAGTAGTATTTTTACTATTATTACTACTACTACTACTACTACTAATATTATTATTATCATCATTTGCTATTATGATTTTTATTATTATCACCATTATTATAAGTAATAGTATTATGAGAAGTAGTAATAGTACTAGTAGTTTTATTGTTATTTTTTATGAAAAATTACGCATGTCCCTTCAATTCAAAACGCAGGACATGCTATAACATGTACGACATGCATGGAAACGACTTCAGACGATCCCAGCTTCCCCGCACCACTTGGGGAAACTGCCTGTTCGGCTAACCCTGGTGAGATGGTATGTGATGAAGGGATCACTATCTGTATGACGCTGATGATGACTATGGAATTTACGCGAGACTCTGGTAAGAATCTTATCTTTTCTTAAGCCCACCGCACACTATACGATCGGTATGCGATCCGATTTTTGAAAAAAAACATTATAGCATTTTAGTTGCAAATTCAAACATGATAAATCCCAATGCTCGAATTTCCGAATTGTCACATGAATACTAAAATCAAAATTCCAGGCAATTGCAAGCCTCCTCGGAGAAGAAAACAATAGCGAAAACAATAATTATTGTGAATCGTAGTGACGTCATAGATTTCTTGCGATTGCCTACGATTTAAAGCCGATATGGTCTTTACTCAGACTAAAAGGTTCGTAGTGAGCAAGAATTTGGATTTTAGTGTTCCTATTATTATTCGAACCTCGATGAGGATAATTTTACCTGTTCAAAATTTCATATTTAAAACAAAATGTGATTTCTTCCATTATCATTTTATCGGGTCGCAGTCGGTTCGTGCAATCAAGACGGCAATTTGCAAGAGGTTGAACGGCATCAGTGATTGTCTATTTTTTTTCAACATCTAAAAAGAGAAATGAATTTAAGCGTGTCCAAGAAACGTTATCCTCCTTCAGAGAAAAACAAAAAAGAAGAGGAAGAAGAAGAAGAAGAAGAAGGAGAAGAAGAAGAAGAAGAAGAAGAAACAAAAGCAGAAGAAGCATAAATGTTTGCTGAAGCAGTAGTGGTAGAGGATTTTTTTTTTCCCTCTCTCCAAATCTTGCAACGCCACCCTGATGTGCTGATTGATCATTCGAATCTCACAAATTCTAATGGCAAGAGGCACTGGTATTCTGGTACTGGGGGGGGGGGGTGCCTCATGACGGTTTATTATTTCTTTGACGTACCGTCTGATTGGATTGCAAACATAGGTCCCCTCACACTGACGCAAACGCAGCGCAGCTGTGGACCGCCTGCTGGTTTTCCTGCAGGGGACACCTGTGCGGACCAAACCACTGTCGACACTTTCACAGCGGCTCTGCCAGATCCCTCCACTTTGTTTCCACCTGAACTTGGTATGACGTTCGAAAACCTTGACGTTAGCCTCTGCACATGTGACAGCTCCGATAGATGTACCCCGCCCTCTCCGGATAACGTTGGTGGCACCCAGCCTGTGCCCGAACGTACAGGTAATGAAAAGGAAAGAAGAAGGAGAGGAAGAGGAAGAAGAAAAAAAAAAGAAGAAGAAAATGAAGAAGAATAAGAAGGAGAAGAAGAAGAAGAAAAGAAGAAGAAGAAGGAGGAGAAGAAGAAGAAGAAGAAGAGAGAGAAAGAGAGAGAAAGAGAGAGAAAGAGAGATTTATCAATACACCTTTTCGGAAAATTGTGGAACCTTAAGTATGATCCATTATAATTCGTCATTCTATTATTATCGCTATGTTTAGTTTACTTATTCCTTTGAAAAAGGTTTTCATCTTTTGTTAGTATTTTTTTCAGTTATGGAATATTCAGTGCATCAAAACAAGTTAGTGAAAGGAAAGTGATTACAAAATAAAATGCTCTTGCTCGGCTGTGCATCAATATTTCTTTAAAGTGAATGTGGCTGCTGTGTTGTGTTGTGTGCCAGAACCGAGAGAGAGACAGTGGATTCTGGGGGGGGGGGGGGGGATGGGGCAGTGGTGAAGCTAGGATTTCATTTATTTCCCTCCCTAGGGATTAGGGTGCAGGGAGGGGGATTGCCCTTTCTGCCCCCGCTCTTCCTGCGTTCTCTTAACTTTTTCTTTACTCGCTCACGCTTTTTTCCCTCTTTTTTTTGGGGGGGGGGGAGGGACCCCCCCACCGCCCCCTGGCTACAGAGAAATGTTTCTTTAATTATTTTTTCTTTGAGGATTTTTGGATATTGGGAACAATAGCCTCCATCGTCAATTAGAAAATCGCACTCTCATTTGTCTATATGAAAGACATCAGAGATTACCTGTGCATTAGAAAAAAATTCGCTGTCCCTCATCATGCAAATACTGAAGTACTTGTCATTCCATGACTGCTTGCAAAGTCATCTTGGCTCATTTTCTTAGCTCAATACATATCATGGGAAAATATATTCGACACATCATATGTTGGGTTCACAAAGATATAAGCAGCATCGTTAGAGAAAATGCCGGAATATGACATTTTGTGTGCAAAAGATAGTGATTGTTGTCCTAAACCTACTATTTTGAAGCCACATTGCCAATATGAGAACCGCCTTAAAAAGAAAATGGATACTTTTTAAACTTTAAAAACTTTCTCATTTCGTAACCGTTTTTGATGGAACTTATAAACACATTTCTTCTCTCTATCCCCTTTTTCATTGGAATCGATTTTGCCCAGGGTTTAATTTTCCTTTAAGAATTACCTACGCAGGCCACTTATGATTGACCTAAAAGAGAATTTTAAAGAGTTTCTGATAAAGTAAAAACATTGTACATTCAACAATCGAGGACGGAAATTGGCGATTGAATCCTCCGATTTCCACTGGTCTCGAGAGTAGAGCACCGTCGCCATGTTGAACGCTGCGATTGGGCTGTGTGACGTAGGACGTGGAGTTGGCCGTAGCGCATTATAATTGGCTCACTGCAGATCACATAATTTTTTTTCCGATCAAGTTTTTTTTTATTTTTTTTTACCTTGGATCTTTTCTACGTTCAAAACGGCCACACGTCGCTTGAACAATTCCTGGCATTTTTGCGGATCTGGGAACAGATGGAATGAGCAGCTGATGATTTCCTGCTAGTTTTATTGGTACAGCCAAACGTTTGCCAATACGTTTACCGCGTGTGACACATGCAAAGTTCTCCATCCCCTACGTGTTAACCCGCAAGGTTTCATGGGAAATTAAGAAAAAAATGAACGCCCCTTGTATTAGCAGACGACGATGTAATCATCGTAAAAATGTGGTCTCTGTTTTCTACTCGTACAGTGGCCATCAATTGGTCTAAAACAGTGATTTTCATCTCAAATTAAATGTTATTTTATTCTCTAGAGACGATTATAGTTAAAAGCCTGACAGTGATTCTCCCTTAGAGTATGTATATTTGGGGAAAAATGTTTGTTCCATTCTACAGAGCTTATATATATATATATATATATATATATATATATATATATACGTATAGTGTCCACAGGGTGTTTTTTGAAAGCATAATAGCATGAATGGATATCGTTCCGTTGCGTATAGCTCTCGGTGTTCCAGAGGATTGTCCAGTGATTGGTTATTGGTTTGTGGACTGGGACGCGTCCTACGACTGCCTCTCTGAGTTGCCCTTAACTGACCCTTTCACCGACCCTGGTGAGATTCTTCCTCTGCTGACTGTTTCCGATATCATTCAGGCAGCCGGGGCAGCTTGGGGTGCGGGTAATCTGATCGAAGCAGAAGGGGAGATTTGTGTCAGGATCTTGCCGAAGATTACTGTATTCGCCGGCGGACCACATGTCTTCAGCCGGTACTGTGATCCCGTGTTGGCATACTTGAGGGAAGGGACAACCTTTGATACTGAAGAGCATTGCCGGCTTATCTTGAACTTGACGGGTGCTATGTCCACTTACATGCCACCAACATCACCAGAATATGCTCTACCGGCCGGAAATCCACGCCTTACGACATTTTGACTTGATGGACCACATTGAGAAAATTGTCTACCAATTACTAGGTGTGTCCTTCAATGACGTAGAAAATGTTTGTACGGCTAGGCAGACAATCATTGAATCTGAATCTACTTGACAGGAACTTGTCACAAGTTTCCTGGTCGAGTTTGTCAAAGTGTTGATACCAAGAACAGCAGAGCTGTGTAATAGTTGGAGTGAATTTATCAACTTCCTCAATGCTATTCCCACCAACCCTTCCCCAACTTTTTCATCGTTTGATAACACTTTTGTCCCGGAAGTCTATTTGGCTGATGTCATAGACAAGGTCTCTGATATCGTTGCACATCTTACTGGGTATGCGGACAGGGAGGCTCTTTGTCAAGCCCTGAACAACGCTGTTTCCTCGTCCGTTGACTCTCCTACCTTTGATGAAGTCGTAACACAAATTGTCAACAGCACCCTGTCTCTCCTTACAAATGCACAGCAATGTTCTATCATAGTCAATGAAAGTTTGAACTTTTCCCTAGAAATCCTGAGTGAACTCACAGCATAAGAACTTGATACTGAACTCTATCAGTTTACGGGGTTTAGCAGCGTACAGGAAATATGCCAAGAACTATCAGATTCATTCCTCCCCGGAGGTAAGTTGTCGAAGGACAATGAAGTTTACCATTCATAAAACTACAGACATGACAGACTTGCCATTTACATGAAACCCCTTAAAATACTTACGTAGCTTAACTATGCTTAAGCAGGGGTTAAGGGTAATCGTCTTTGTTTCAAAGGTGTTTTGTTTGGTTGAATTTTTGGTAGTTCCCTGTGAATATTAACAAGTCTTTTCATCGCAGTTTCCTTACACATTCAATGTAGCATGTGTAGTGAAATTGTCTATTTCGTTTCTCTTTGGACATGTTAGAAGAATCAACCCCAGCGCCTCCGTCTATCGAGGTACGTCTGTTCGGTGGGAGGGATGACATGGAGGGAACGGTGGAGGTGCTTCACGACGGACAATGGGGAACTGTCTGTATGACTCTTGGGACCTGAACGGTGCCAACGTTGTCTGCAGAATGTTGGGTTTCTTCGGGGCTTCCGAATCTCCAGGCTATGCCAGGTTCGGAGAAGGCTCGGGCCCGATTTGGCTCGATGATGTCGTGTGTTCCGGTAACGAGATCAACCTTGCCCACTCTCAGCACCGGACGTTTGGAGAAAACAACTGTGCGCATTACGAGGATGCAGGAGTCGTTTGCGTTAAGAGATATGTGAAATATGATATAACATAATCGTTCCCATAAACATTTTCTAACAGTATGAAGTGCAAACTAATGTGCAGTTAGAGTGTAATTACACCTATGGAGATCACGTTCCTAACGTTTTTGCTCTAAAACATAAGCTTGAATATCTTAATTTAGGCTAATTAGTCCCTCTGATAAGTAGCTCTGAAGACTTGGACCTGCAGTTCAGGGACAGCATGTTAGCAGACGTAGAGCAATTACATGCTCGAGCAATTACGTGACTTGTGGCCTTCGTCCAAGATTGTTTTGTCTGTAGGCCTACAGTACCGTGCACGCATAGGCCGAAATAAGGTTGAAATACGTTGGGGACGCATAAAAGAGAAAAATAGGCCTCCGATTCTTGCTTTGTTATACTCTAGAATTCTATGAAAAGCAAAGCAGAACATGAGTAAATAGACAAATAAATATATCTTTATATGTAAAGGAAAAACAAGTTCGGTTGCTTCTTCCGAATAAAACACGATTCCTACAAAAAGACAGCAAGTGATAAAAAGGATGGGGGAGAGGGGGGGGGAGATTTTTGTCCCCAGCCCTCTACATGTGAATTTGAATATTCCTTTGTCTTATAGCACCACTATCACTGACATACGTTTGCTTGGCGGAGAGAGTGATTTAGAAGGAACAATCGAAATTCAACACGACGGGGAATGGGGCACTGTCTGTGATGACTACTGGGATTTGAACGATGCCAAGTCTGTAGAATGCTCGACTTTGACGGCGCATCGGCAGTACCGACCTTCGCTAGATTCGGGGAGGGTTCAGGTCCTATTCTCCTCGATGATGTAGAATGTTCAGGCAACGAAGACAATTTGGCTGATTGTCCGCATCTGCCTTTTAAAGAACACAACTGTGGCCATTCCGAAGATGCCGGGGCCATTTGCTTTATTACAGGTTTTTTTACAGAGACGAATATCATGTTTCACAAATGTCAGTAAAGGGTTTCTGTTAGAAGGTCTAAATCAATCGGCTTTCTTTCCCCATATTAACAACAACCAACCCCCATGCATAGAAAAATCCCCATAACATCAACCAATGGGAATGAAAACTGCGACACTTAAAAGAAATATTATTTTTACCACGGAACAATAATAATATTTCACACTGCGTTGTCAGTTAACGGACTTCACCTCTTCTTTCATTAACTGTTTAAGGGCCCTCAAGAAGAACAACAGTTATCGATTATGCTGATGAGGCTATCCTGGGTAAAAAATATTACATCTATTATAAACTCGCGCTGCCACATAGTATGGACTATACATCATGGTTAAAATACGCTGTTCATGTGCGGAGAGTAGGGGGTGAAAGTCCATGCAGTGCACCGTTTGGCTTTAATCGACCAAAGTCGCTAATATTGGCTAATAATTGGTTTTAATGGTTCGTGATGTTTGCTAACAACAAGCGCTCTTATTCAAGCAACAGCGTACTTCATTGAAAATGGACTCGAGGATTCAAGTAAAACTTCCTCTTCTTGCTCATGTACTATGTGTAATTCCTCGCATTTTCTATCCGAAGACAAAGTGTCACTAAATTGAGACCATGGTTCATAAACTATTTCATTTCATTTCATTTATTTCCACAATAATAAGCAAAATTAACCATTTTACAAAGCAATGTCAGCATATGATAAGTCAACAATGATTGGAGGTAACAACTTTTAGCCTCTTAATATTTCAGTCAATTGCGCGAAATGGCATCCAAACGGAATGCAACCCATTTCTTGGGTTCAAATGATATAAAATGACTCGTATAGTTATGTTATCGACGTGAGCCACTGGCGAACTGGTATTTATTTTATTTATTATTTATTCATTTTTTTTTTTGGGGGGGGGGGGTCCAGATTTCCCTCAAGGTTGGCATTGGATCGAATTTTCCTAATGTCTAGCATATAGCACCCTTTTAATTCTACTATTCTTCATTTTCTTTCGGGACCCCCTTTTTTCTGCTTGTCACCAGCTGGACCCCTCCTAATGGCCCCCCTTTTTTATAGCGCAGTCACCCTCCAGTATTAACCTAATAAGCATTGGCGTAAATCTCGGGAGGATGGGGGGGGGGGGGTAATTCCCCCACTTTTTCCCGGGGGGGGGGGTGGTGTGTACAATCATCCCCCCCCCCTCATTATGAGGCAAAAAATGATATTGTAATTAATCAGTTGGTGATTTTTTAAAATAAAAATGTCATAAATGACGGTCATATCGTGGCATTTTTATTTGAAATGCTCTTAAAACCATAAAAGTGATTATTTTTCACTCGCTCACTCCGCTCGTTGGCAAAGTAATAATGTATGTGTGTGTAAATAAATCAACAATGATTGGAGGTAACAAATTTTAGCCTCTTAATATTTCATTCACTTCGCGAAATGACATCCAAACGGAATGCAACCCATTTCTTGGGTTCAAATAATATAAAATGACTCGTATAGTTATGTTATCGATGTGAGCCACTGGCGAACTGGTATTTATTTTATTCATTTATTTATTCATTTTTTTAAGGGGGGGGGGGGTGCAGATGTCCCTCAAAGTTGGCATTGGATCGAATTTTCCTAATATCTAGCATATAGCACCCTTTTAATTCTGCTATTCTTCATTTTCTTTCGGGACCCCCTTTTTTCTGCTTGTCACCAGCTGGACCCCTCCTAATGACCCCCTTTTTTTATAGCGCAGTCACCCTCCAGTATTAACCTAATAAGCATTGGCGTAAATCTCGGGAGGATGGGGGTAATTCCCCCACTTTTTCCCGGGGGGTGGTGGTGTACAATCATCCCCCCCCCCCTCGTTATGAGGCAAAAAATGATATTGTAATTAATCAGTTGGTGATTTTTTAAAATAAAAATGTCATAAATGACGGTCATATCGTGGCATTCTTATTTGAAATGCTCTTAAAACCATAAAAGTGTTTTTTTTTTCACTCGCTCGCTCCGCTCGTTGGCAAAGAAATAATGTATGTGTGCGTAGGGGGGTGTGAATGAGGGTGTGTGCGTGTGTGTTATACTTAAGTGTGAGTTCATGGGAAAAAAATCGGCAAAAAAATGTGATCACCCCCCCCCCCCACACACACACACACACACACACTCCTCAAAATGGATTTACGCTGCTCTTGTTGTTTGAGGATACAACATACACATCATTGGGCCAACCTTCATTAATTTTGTTTATCTACCGTGAAGCTTTCTCCACTTACAATATGAAATATTAAATCAAGCAGACGACCTAGGATGCATGTGCAATTGTGCAAAGCAGTTCACAATGTTAAGAAATACTCGTATTTCTTTTTTTATTATTGAAAAAGTGCCAACAACGTCACCTGCAACACAGGCGCTCTCAACGAAACCTGCAGACCAGACGCCAACTATCAGGGTCATTACTGGCATTCGTTTGGTTGGAGGCAGTTCTAACAAAGAGGGAAGAGTCGAGATTCGTTACGCTGGACGGTGGGGCACGATCTGCGATGACTTCTGGAATATACCAGATGCCGAAGTCGCTTGCAAAATGCTTGGATTTGATGGGGCGTCGGAGGCACTTGGATCAGCTCACTTTGGGAGAGGTTCCGGTGATATTTTGCTTGATGATATGATGTGTGAAGGAGATGAAGCTGATCTGGAGTACTGTCCTCGTCGGCCGTTTGGACACCACAACTGTGGGCATAGAGAAGATGCAGGAGTCGTATGCTATTCTATACGTAAGCATTTTCAAGGGCCCTTTCCATTACACACTGAAGCGTGTTGCTAATACGAGGCGTGACTATGCTAGTGATAGGTCCTTAAGTAATTAGCCCATGCTCCACAAATTTTGCATAATAAAGTTTGGACAATTCTGTTTCATTTGGACGCAACAAGGCTGACATTCTTTTGTTGCACGTTGGCTCAAGGAACAAGTACCAAGTCTTCCAAAATAGAACTGAGCTACCTAGGTTTCCGTTACAGATGCCTCAAGTCTGTAAAGTATGTTACACCCACCCTTGTATCTTGTCACTCTAACATATCATATCAAAAGTCGCTGGTGCAGTCAAGCTAACACTGAACGCCTTAATTACAAGTAAAGGCAACAAAGGTTTTAACTTGTAGAAGTGGATAACTATTGTCCGCTGTTTATGAGTATGCATTTTCTATTTCATGTATTTAAAGATTGCTTGGTTCTTACCGCTTCTATTCAAAACACTACGAAATTTTCATTTCCATACCCTTTTATGACTGAGGTAAAGTCAAAGCGGTCCTTACAAAATGGCGTATATCCAATTATATATCCTCTTTAAATGCCGTGCAGTGAGTTTGTTTTGCCTTGCTTTTAAACTTTACCTATAACAGCAACAACGGTCCCACCACCAACAACAACAGCACTACCGGCGACTACACCGATGCACACAACACCGGCCCCCACTATCGATAACATTCGTTTGGTCGGTGGCAGTTCTGGCAGCGAGGGAAGAGTCGAGATTCTATACGAGGGACAATGGGGCACGGTCTGTGACGACTTTTGGGATTTGCCCGATGCTTCGGTTGCGTGCAGAATGCTCGGCTACGAAGGAGCGTCAGAGGCAGCGATCTCGGCGAGATTCGGAGAGGGCTCAGGTCCTATCTTGCTTGATGACGTAATGTGCTCAGGCACCGAGACCAATCTGGCCGACTGTTCTCATCCAGCCTTTGGACAACACGACTGTTGGCATGATGAAGATGCAGGAGTCGTTTGCTTTCCTTCGGGTATTATAGCATTCTAATACATAACAATGAAAATACCAGAATGGCTGATGATCTGATGAAAAAGAATGACTGATGATCTTGATGCATTCTTGTTCATTACATTACTATGAACTATTAAAGACGATCTCAAACTTCGGCAAACATAGGAAAGGGAAATTTCAATTCCCCGTTTGCCTTTTTTTATAAATCATGTTCGGATTAAGAACATGCAATTTGAAAGAAAAAAACAAAACAAAACAAATAGCATAGCTATGCTGCTCGATTTAAAAAAGGTGATGTTCAAGGCTATGAAGTGTGTTTTTTTCCACTCTGTTGCTTTTATAATAATTTTGTTATATTCATTTGTGATATATTTGTGGGTAAGTCTAAGCTTTTGGCCTCATTCGTCAGCAGTCACATGTATGATTTTTAATCTGATGATTTAATATACTCATGTTTAATAGAGGAGAAAATCATGATGTAAAATAATATTGTACTCTTTTATTTGAACAATATGTCCACAATTTGAATGTACTGGGTTATGTACTGTATGGAAACTATATAACTTTGATTATGCATGCCAGGAGCTAACTCTATATTCGAAATTTGACATTTCAACCTTGTTTATTCTATCATAGTTTGACCTTGGGGGGGGGGGGCGGGGGGGGGAGTATTTATTGTTAACCATAACACTGTTTACGTTTATTCGTTGACTTCCATTCATTATTAGTAAATAATGCATCAATATTATTTTCATCTAGACCAAAGAACCACGCCTGAGCCCACAACACCAGCGGCTCCACCTAGGCAAGTACGCCTGGTCGGTGGGAATATCCCTTCCCGGGGAAGGGTTGAGGTGACCGACAGCTACGGACATTGGGGCACCATCTGTGACACTTACTGGTCCATGGCTGATGCCAATGTTGTTTGCAGAATGTTGGGCTATGATGGTGCATTGTCATACTCGAATGACGCGGAATACGGGCAGAGCATGGGACGCATTGAACTCGATGATGTTCGCTGTGGTGGCTGGGAAAGCAACATTGCGAATTGTCAGCTTCATGAATATGGAGGATGGTACTGTGACAAACAGCAAGAGGTCGGAGTCGCCTGCAATGTCCCAGGTAAATGGAAGGATGGGCCTGAGAGAACCGTGGAATATTTTTGTGAAGGCCCATGCCTCTCACACAAAAGGTTCTTGGAACGCTCTTTCTTGTGATTTACATCTCTAATCAGGGTGTTTTGTCGCCATATATCCTTTTTGTCCCAGGTACCCCGCAATGCTGTGATACTTACGAACTGTAACCAAGGTTTAACATGTTTAATTGGGAAATGAATACGAGACTGTCACTGTTTCAATAAGGAAGACTTGGGCGGCAAAAGACACAAATTATGCGCAGTGTGTTCTAACTTGGGCTTGTATTATGAAAACATCAAATTTATAGTAGAATCTGGCCTACGCAATTTACCAGGATCCATTCCTGTTATTCGAAATATCAAGGGGCATCATATGGTTCTGTCTTATTAAATTATACAATTCAAAGCATTTAGAAGTAGTTAGATTATGTCATATAGATCTGGAGATATTTCATACAAAATAAATCGAATTGTACTGTGAAAATGATGTTTTACTGTATTCGGTGGCAAAGTGACCCAAAATGATGAATGAAAGAAGGCCGGATGATGTTTGTATTTTTTTTTCTTGTTCCCAGAACCATCGCAATTCCAAATCCGTCTTGTCGGCGGCAGTCATCCTTGGGAGGGTCGAGTAGAGCTTCTTTTCCGGGGCGAATGGGGGACCATCTGCTCATATTACTGGGGTAAAAATGACGGTGACGTGGCCTGCAGAATGCTGGGCTACAGTGGCGCCTACGAGTCTATATCACCCACAGGTTCCTACTATCCCATGCCTTTCGGGGAAGGTACGGGGCCTATTCTGCTTAGTGACTTCCGTTGTACAGGAACAGAAGAGAACCTTGCTGACTGTTCACATTCCGGATGGGGTGACCACAACTGCTACCACTACAAAGATGCTGGACTAATTTGCCACAGCCCAGGTAAAGCTTTTTAACCGGAATCTGTCTCTCAGTCACGATGGTGATAAACTATGTTGAGATCGAGTTTACAGTGCGATGATGAACACTCATCACAGCGGCAATATCTTGATAAAAATAAAGATGATTCAGAATAGGGATGAGGATGTGCACAATGCTAATAATATAATTCCATGATCAAGGTGTTCATATGGCCATGACTATTGTTAGGATGATGGGATCATGCAGTATGGTCTAGATAATTATGGACTTGACGCAAGATCGAAGCCATGATTACCAGCAGGTAAGGAACAATGCCAAAGAAACGTCAAAGCGTCAGTGATTTGTGTGGGAGGGGGAAGCTCTAACCCTAACCCTAACCCCCTCCCCGCACGACGACAGGTGCAGCTAGAGTCTTTGCTCATAGGGATACGGATGGTGTCATCATACGCCCAGTGAACATCAAAGGCAGTGCAGGTGTGTATGTAGGATCGTGTGTCAAGGGTTATAGAATGTTAGTCCATCAAGTAGCAAAATACCTAATCCACCTCTTCCACCTTTCCTCTTCCGCCTTTCCACTTTCACAGATCCTGACAGTGTTGTCATACGTCTCGTCAACGGGAGTAGCAAGGCAGAAGGAAGAGTGGAGGTATTGTACGAAGGGGAATTCGGAACCGTGTGTGACGACTCGTGGGACATAAACGACGCTAAAGTAATCTGCCAAATGTTGGGCTATGAGGGGGCCTCTGAGGCAACAGGCTTTGCTCGCTTTGGAAGGGGCTCTGGGAACATCGTGATGGACGATGTTGTCTGCCTTGGATCAGAAGAAAACATTGCGAGCTGTGAACACAGCGGATGGGGAACACACAACTGTAATCATGGGGAAGATGCAGGCGTCGTCTGCACCGGGGAATGTAAGTTTAGATCCATCTTTCATGTAATGGCGTGCATCCTATCGTCCTATGGATATATGGAACCAACACAGGTGCAATATCTGTTAATCCCTAACCACTGTGATATGTTGGGCTTATTTCTGATAGAATTCATATTAGTGACACATAATAGTGAAGTCCATGTAGCATGCATCTTACTCTGCGACCTTGAGTGTAAACTGGCTGTGGCAGGCATAGTAAAGCAAAAGACTATTTGGCGTTGAGGACATACCTCAAATTAGATTCAGTATACCATAAGAGTCTGAAAAGTTCTGTTCTAGCCTGTCTCTCTTTAACATGATTCCATGAACCAAATCTTTGGTATACAGTTTTCAGTCATAACTAGCCATTTTTGTACATCGTTTGACCTTATGACAGGAAATTAAACAACAACATGCCTACTGATCAAGAAGGCCCGTGGAAGGGTTTACCGGTTGACTACTGAATCCTCTAATTCTCATGGTTTAAAACAGTAGCAACCTAGTTGCAGAAGGCAACGGGTTAATCCACCGCCTCTATCGACTATACAGTAACTCCACACTGACTGATTCCTTGTCATCGGGGGTAGTTTAAATATTTGGTTCTGTATGCCATCGGTCCTTTGTTGGTCTTGAAATTGTGATTGGAACATTAATGTTTTTCTTCTTACATTTTCAACAGTGAACCTGCCCGTTCGCTTGGTTAACGGTGATAGTGCCAACGAAGGCCGCGTCGAGATTTACCGCTATGGAGCTTGGGGAACAGTGTGCGATGATTTCTGGGACATCAATGATGGTAACGTGGTATGCCGCATGCTGGGTTACGAGCGCGCCTCGAGGATCTGGTGGGGCACAACCTATGGTCCGGGCACAGGTTGGATTCTGCTGGACAACGTGGAGTGCAACGGCCTCGAAGCCACGTTGGATGACTGCGTTCATCCAGGGTGGGGAGTGCACGACTGTGACCACTACGAGGATGCGGGCGTAGTCTGTGCCTGAGCTATACGATAAAAGTTACTCCCTTTAAATCTGTCTTTAACCCTAGTCAGGCCCTTGTTTGTTGTTGTTGTGGTGCTTTTTTTTTTTTTTTTTTTTTTTTTTGGGGTGGCGGGCGGGGGGGGGGGGGGGGACGGATCCGAGACTTCGGCCGTCGAACGTGCGATCAAAACGAATACAGTACGTACGTCGCCCACGACGTATTCTAAAGAATTGTATAATTAAGTTATAGTTCAGTTATAGTTTTATCTTATCTATTTTATTATTCAATCATTTTGATTCGTGTAATCCGACTTTTTACTCTTAAAGGCATTGGTTAACATTGTTATGATTTTAAAAAAATCTTGTTTTGTTACTTGAAAATGGGATAAACATAAGGGTTATAGTGTAAAAATACCAGTCTGAAAGTTTCAAAGTATAATATCCAAAGGAAGTATTTTTAAATATCAAAAATGTGAACCAATGTTTGAAAACTATACGAGGGTCGGTTGCACAGAATAGACATAAGGAGTGCGCATGCGCGTATGACTCACCTTACCGTACTGTGTGTATTGGCGTATCACGCTGCGGGAGGTACATAACGGCATTTTCAAATTCAAGCAAAGTGGTCCTCTTAGTGATTGTCTCATGAGACGAAGGATAATAAAATCGCCGTTTGCGTCTAACTTACCTTTTTCATTGCAAATTATGGTTGGTTTCTGGGTTTTGGAGTACAAATACAAGTACTCATACACATGTTTCATCTTAGTTTGAGAATTTTTTAAATCAGCTACTCACAAAGTTAGCCATTGCCTTTAACTCACAACATAAAGCTTCGCAATTTCCGTTTCTTGTCTAGAACCTCTTTGTACCTCTAATTTTAGCAAATACAAATTCCTGTATCAAAAGTAGTTTCTGATGTATTACATTATTATTTTTTTTTTTTGCAATTTCTTATGCAATTCTTTGGGGGTTTTTTGTTTTTAGTTTTTTAGTGGTTTTTCGACAAGATTTGTCAGCAACACTTTTGCAATCGTCCTGAAAAGGATTGTTAGAAAAAAAGTAAAGAGAGTTTTAATAGGGGAGGAGGAATAGGGAGGCGAGACAGAGAGTAAGAGAGAGAGTGTAGAGTATTTTATTTTTCTCGAGAAAGAATCAAGTTTTAAAAAGGACTGTAAACCAGATTAGGAGGCGATGAGGAGAGAAGGCTCGGCGACGAGGAAGGAAGGCTCGGCGGTAAAGAGAGAAGGCTCGACGTTCCAGACAGCTTGACTGTCCATTACCACTCCTGGTGAAAGGTTAACCCCATCCACGTTATCAGTACCACCATGCAAGCCACCACCTTTAAGCACTTGATAGATGATAAAATCGCATTTTGGAGCAATTCTAGTCCGCCGTGCAACTACAAAATGTAGCGTAATTTATTTCGGGACCACAACGTCGCAAATTTGGTGCCAAAAATGTGTGCAAGAAATTGAAAAAGGCAAAAATAATGAAACGTCGCGCCGACATACCGTGAAAAAAAAAAAAAAACAGACTTCGGGCGAATTCCGCCCTCTGGCCTGATAAGGGTTAAGGAATGAACATGTCTACAGTATCTTAAACGCGTTCATTTCTACATTCCACTGTAATTTGAGATTCGTCTCACGTCCCAAGGCATCTATATAATGTTGCACAATATCAGTTTATATAAGAATCCATCATTTAAGCGTTATGTCTATTTCTAAGAGTTTGATCTTCTTATTCATTTTAAAAACGCTAGGTCTTGGGCTTTCATGGGGAATTTGACACCATGGGTGCTTACCCAGTAGCAGGTGTTGTCCATCATTGTGAGTTTTATGACCAACAGACCTTATGTAATGCTCTGTATACTTCACCCTTTCCCTATATGGCAACGTCATTATCTCACTTTTCCTGGCCCGAGAATGCCCGAAGCAGGTCGAAGAATGTTTGTGGTAAGACAGCTTGATTTGCTGTGCTCCAGAAATGTAGCTCTGTTAACAGGTATTTTTTCACAAAGTCTGGTGTCAGCAAATTATAATCCATTCCCCATGAAAGCCCACGACCTAGCGTCTTTAAGAACATAACTAAAATGTTTGTCTCTTTATCTCTCCCTCCCCACACTTGATCTTTCCCTTCCCTTCCCCTTTTAATCACTGCACTCTTTTCTCTATCCTCACATTGCTCTTTTACTGTCACTTATAGGATCCTAACATTTCTTACTAAGTTTTGCTATAAGCCATCACCCGTCATTTTTTTCCTATCCCTTGCATACATACCCCTCTTTCCCACTATCGTTGACTATTACCCCTAGTTTTCCTATCCCATTGCATTCGGATCCACAGTTTCCGGTAGTCTAACACTAGAGTCCCTGAATAGGCAGAGTTGGGACATGGACGTCTTATTTTTTGGAAACAACATGGTGTTTAAATTCTTTCTGTTTAGAACACCCAAGTGCTCATTAAAACTAGATAGAAATGTTGCGTAACAGTGGAAACAAAATGGCGTTCAAATAATAGGTTGTAGTAACTCTCTCTATTAAGGGACTCTATCTTACACCATGTCCCCTCTCCCTCTTCTGATTATCTTGCATTCGGATGCACAATTTTCTTTTGACTATCCCTTGGATTCGGACCAACAATTTCCGCAGTCTGCTCTTACCCTTTTTTTCCCATAAGTCACGTTCGGATACCAAATTTCCCCCACTCTCTCTTGTTGTTCTCTCACCTTTTTTTCCCCCCTATCCCTTGTATTCGTGATCCACAATTTCCCGCAGTCTCTCATTGCCCCTTCATCCTTTATTTCCTATCCCTTGCATTCAGGATCCACTATTCCCCACATTCTCCCTCAGTCTCCTCGTCCTCTTTTTTCCTTGCATTCGGATACCCAATTTCCTGCGTCTTCCATTCTCACCTCACCCTATTTTTCCTATCCATTGCATTTGGATCCACAATTTCCGAAAGTCTCTCATTGTCCCCTCTTTATTTTTATTTTTATTTTTATTTATTTTTTTTTTTTACTATTCCTTGCATTCGGATCCACAATTTCCCGCAGTTTCTCATTGTCTCCTTACCCTCTTTCTTCTATCTCTTGCATTCGAATCTATAATTTACTGCAGCCTCTTACTCTCCCCTCACCGTCTTTAGACCATCCATCTCGCTCTATGCTCCTTCGTCACTCCAAGGTTCCCTACATTACCATAGCTTTTTATCTTCGGCGATATTTTAAACCATGAGGAGATACATACATTCTTACCTTTGTGTTCTTTGATCTAACGTTTGATATTACCATTTGTTATTATGACAACCTTTATTTTGATTGCGTAGATTATCTCTTTCTCTAGAACATTGAAAGCGTGAATATTTCAGTTAGATACGCTGCCGCCATGTTTAGGGTTATTCATTTACTTCTTTTATGTTACAATTATTATGATTGTTTCAAGAATTTCCGATCCTCTGTTCATCGCCCTTTTCAATGAACGCTATATTTTGCTTCATTCAGAATGAAGAGGAAAATGATTTTTTATCAGATATTGATTTTATTGATAACAAGTTTGTGATGTTCAAAGGGTTAAAATTTTCCTAATAATTTTCTCAGAACGTTGCTTTTGATTGCTTTGATTTGTTTTCGATTCCTTCGATATTTCGAATATTTTCTCTTTTCATAGAAATACCATGAATCCTATTTTAGGTGTTAAGGTTTCGAATCAGTAACAAACATGTCGCAATCGAAAATAATGATCGATATGCACGGGTCCTTTTCTCTTTTTTTAGATGCCATTTATTATCTAGAAATGCAAATTCTATACTAGAATACACATTTTGGCCATCAAATATGCACTATTCTTTTAACCATCGATTACATAATTTTTGTACATCTGAGTATTTTGTTTATTCATGCATAATTCTAGAAGAATACGTTTTACCATTATTATTGATATAATAAGTTGAAAAAATGGGAATGCTTGCCAATCTATACAACAGTTTTTACTTTACTTTCTGTCGTATTATAATTTACAGTTACATTCAAGGGTATTACTAGTATGTACAGTGAGATGTAAATCATGTGTTAATAGAATTATGCAGTTCTTGCTGTCATAGATCTAGCCAGTATTTGGAATGCTCAATATTTTAGTTGTGATTTGTGTTTTGAAAGTAATTCCATTTATCACATTCATCAAAAAGTAAAGAAAGTTGCATTCATCAGACTAAGAGAGACCCCCTTGCAATAGTACTGAATGTGTGTATATATATTATGCAGCAATGGAAATATCCACATGAAAGTCAGCTTGAGGTCTGGCCACCTCAAGTCGGCAGACTTTAAGTTGACAAGGGAACTTAGAAATTTTGTACGCGAATAGGTCGTAAAATTTTGTATGTTCCGTTGTCGACTTGAGGTCTACCGACTTGACGTGGCAAGGCGTCAAGTCGACTTTCATGTGGGTCTGCCTAATGCAGCTTTCAACTTGACGTCTGGCCACCTCAAGTTGGCAGACCTCACGCCGACAATGGAATTTATGAATTATACGGCCTATATACTATTTGCTCGTAAAGTTCTGTAAGTTCCGTTGTCAGTTGTCGGGAGACTTCAAGTTGATTCATGTGGGCATTTCCATTGCTGCATAAAGTACTTAACCTTCAAAAAGTAGAAAATCTTTTTACATCAGTAGGTAAAGCATCGTCTGCTGAATAAAATGATACCAAGATCATTGAATTTGGTGAAGTAATTTGTATTCTCTGCCCGTTTCTTAAAATACAGTCATTTTTGGCGACTGATGAGAGTAGCTTTGTGTCGGGATGGCCTTTCATAATACGATATTTGAGGGAAGTCCCTTGATTCATGTCAGTAACAAAACGTGCCATACACATGCCATATGAAAGGCCATTCCTGACACAATTCTGCTCTCCACTGTCGCAGAAGAAGAAGCGGGCATTGAATCAAAATTACCTCACCAAATTTAATGATCGTGGTATCATTCTCTTTCGTAGAAGATGCTTTACCTTCTAAAGTAATAAAGATTATCTATTTTCTGAAGGTAAAATAGTGAAAATCCACCGTTCCGCTTTTTCTGGGACACCCGGTATATATGTATATGTATATATATATATATATATATATATATATATATAATTGAAAATTAGTCTGCTTGGCATCTAGAATATATATGTATATGTGTATGTATATATATATATATATATATATATATATATATATATATATATATATATATAGACATACCTCAAAGGTTGGGTTGCCCGCTACCGGCGGTTTCACGCTTGGCGATCTTCAGGCGGACTGGCTACTGGGTTTCCCTCGTTTGGGGCGATGGATGCACGGAACGGCTACGGTCGGATGGTTTCTTCTCCCTATTGTTGTGACGGCATTTTGTGATTAGCTCAGATCGGCGGTTGATCGCTTTCCCTTTGTTAGTGGCTATAGCCACTTTCTCTTCCATGCACAGATTGCACATTCCGCTTTTTCTTTTTTTGAGGTTTGATTTCTTGAATATTTCCCATCTTAGACTGTAGCTTGTTTGCTTCCTTTTGAGTCCCCAAATATATTTTGAAAGTTCAGTTTCATTTTCATATTTTTCGTGTCGAAAAGATTTGGTGTGGTTCCTGTACCTTTCCTTGAAAGAGCCCCCCGCGAGTCCAAAATAGATCACATCACTTTGGCCATGGGTGATAGTGGCCTTGTAGACGATCGCGTTGACCAGACAATTGCCACGTAGAGGGCAGTCTTCCTTCACTCTACAGTTACAAGCTTTCTCCCGGGGGTTATCGGTTTGCTTTGACTTCTTGATGGTTCTGTCATTGTGCGACTTTATGACAGAATCTATGCTTTTCATACAGCTATAACTGACTTTGACAGTGTTTTTATTAAAGATCTTATGCAGTTTATTATCGCCAAGCGTGAAACCGCCGGTAGCGGGCAACCCAACCTTTGAGGTATGTCTAATATGCTCTGCTGTATTGCATCGAGCACTATAGCTGAACTTGGTATAACCTCTGTACTATATATATATATATATATATATATATATATATATATATATATATATTTATATATATATATGTGTATATATATATATATATATATATATATATATATATACACATACATATACATACACACACACCCCTCTAGGTAAGATATTCAATTTGAATTCAATTTCTGTTTATTTATATGGAAATGCAATTCAGTCATCCCAAGACTTATAGTGTTATGTTACCATAAAGTTTGGCATTAAAAACAGAACTGATAGTCTGCTGAAATTATTGTAATAGTACATACTTATACTTATTAAAGAATAATTTTGGCTTTAAAAGTAATTTAGCCCAGGAAGGGTGCAAAAAGGAAAATGAATTAGTGATTTTGTGTGTATTAATCAATTAGATTAAAGTGTCAAAAATGTCAAAACAGGTTTAATAGATCAATTATTGCAAGGAAAAGTATGACTATGTGTGCACAGGTTCAGTATTCAGTGAAATCAGTAGTGAGGCAGAAGATATACATTTATAGAATATTATATTCCACATACTATGAATGTTGCTGTAGGATTGGTCAAAAGTGAATCACGTGATTAAGTGCAGTTTCGCCATCATCACCACCCGATAAGAAAAGTGCGTGACCTTGCAGTGTTGGCAGTTTTTGTGTTTCGCTGATCGCTTCATTCCATAGAGTCACAGCGCGTTATCAATATTTTGGGGTGCTTGACCCCTGTGTGATTTTTGCCATCATTTTTTGCCATCAATTTTTGCCATCAAATCATCTTTGCTTCTTTTGTGACGTCACAATTAGCTTAATACTTGTTGAGCAGCTGAGGCCAAGCAAGTTGCGCGCGTACTGTGCACCGTCCCAAAATACTCGCTCAAACAGGAGTGCACGAATGCAGTTAACTTCTTTTCTTTAATTGAACATTCTTGGGTTTTTTTAAACCAAATTCTTTCTCAAAGAAAAGAAAATATTATGCTCTTTATTTACAGTTAAATGGTTTCAGATGTGGAATATAAAGCAAATAATCACCTTCTGGTTTCAGGCAATGAGACAAACTATCACTTCCTCGGCGATTTAGATGTACACGCTATCTTTGCTCAGCTTCGCTTTGGAAAGATAGCCACATCAAGATCGCCTCGGAATTGATAGTTCGACCATCACCTTCACCAACGATGATTATTTGCTTATTATCACAAAAGTAATTTGAAAAGCTGACCGATTGCCAGTGCACAACAACAAAAACAACCCAAAATGTGTGTAGAGCCTGTATTCATTTGTTTTTAGCGTGCTATTGCACAGACGTTTGAAATTAGTCAATGAACACATAAATTTCACACAGTGAAATTATATCATACATTAGGGTGATATAATTTAAAAGGAAGAACAACAAAACCATCCCCCCCCCAAAAAAAAGAACCGATGCCCGCACCATACCAAAGAAACAAAAACAGAAAAAATAAAAGAAATTGAATAAAAAACAATAAACAAACATTAAACATTAAAAGAAGAATTTTTTTAAAATCCACAATACATCGTCCTAATTTAATATTCCTCCCTTATGCTTTTAGATTGGGCGCTTTCCCGAAATAGTCATTCCTGATATGTACAGACCATTATAGTAACCATTAAATTTTTGGAAAATGATATATAGTCTTATTTAGCTCGTTTATATTCTCTTTAGAGGATGAATCTAATTTATTATCAATTTTCTTTCACAAATGAATGGCTTGGCATCATCGCAGGAGGTCGCTTTCCACTGCTGCCGTTCTCCATCAAGAGTCCCCTCATTTGCAACATACACGCAGTCCTCGCTGGTATCGGTACTCGGTTGTCCAGCCTGCCAGTTCGTCTTCCCTTGAATACTGGTGTGGTCGGTCCATTTTCTCTGCCCGAGGCCGTTGTTATGGATATCTGTGAGTCCGATCCAGTATCCCTAAACAAGGGACAGAAAAATAGAAAGAAACCAGCTAAACCATAGACTGAGAGAATTTTGAATTTGTAGCATTTCACTTTGCCTTTATGGCTACGGGGGGGGGGGGCAAGGGTGCTATCTATGAGCTGTCCTCGTTTTGTGGCGAGAGAGGAGCTGCATTTACTTATCATAGTTCTATGAAGTGGTAGTAAATGAGTAGGGGACATTACCATGCTGACACCATGACCTGTGATCAAATCAGCCCCCCCCCCCCCCCCCCACCCACCACCACGGAAACATGAGAACGCATAAAGAATAAATATTCCATTAAAGTCCCACCATTTTTGCTTTTCTTTGTGATACATGGTATCAGCAGCATCCACGGAACTGCAAAAGTAGGTACATTATTATGGGCACTTTATGGCTCAGACAAAAACAATGAAGGCTGAAAAGAGGCTAGCCATAATCGTGACTTCTCACAGCTGACAACAGCTAAATAAGTCATTTCATTCAAAATGCAGTGTAATCATTTGCATACAGCGGTGAAAATAAAAGATTATGACTTCCAAAAATCATTTCTCTTTCAAACATTAACAGCGGACTGTTACTCGATTTGAAATGAATATTTTGTTATTCAGCTACCATTATATATTACTTCTACATGTCTAACATGAACCACGAGCATATGATCTGCTTATGTGTGCCCCTTGGGTTCAAGAGTATGAAGGTATACGAAACCTTGTACATTGGATTTGGGATCACGATATATACCTTTCCTCCACCTGTAGCCCAACGAATCTGCAATTAGTGTCGGGACCCTGTCTAGTAAAATGGCTTGTCTCTGATAAGTAACCCTTTTGTCTCTGATAAGTGCCTTTCCCACTCGGGCAAGTTCCCCTTTTAAATTTGATACACGCCTAGGTGATTTGTGATTGATGACCCCTTTCCTTTTTTTATAAATGCCATATCACCTACGAGAAATTCCACTGCGAATCCAATAAATGCCCCCTTTTCACTTTTGATGAACGTGACCGTCCCTTTTGGTTTCGATAAGTTTCCCTTGTCAATGCCCCTTTTTCGTTACAAATATCGCAATTTTGTTTGATAACTGTCCTTTTTTATGTCTATGAAATGCCCCTTAAAGTGAGATAGATTCTCCTTATAACGTCTTATAAATTCTAATCAGCATCCATTTCTTGTGCAATTTCCTCTCTTTTAATTCATTACTCCCTTTCTGCCTCCGGTAAGTGCCCTAAAGTCCTCAACGGAGCCATATACCTGGAATCAGAGGCTTCTTATTTATAGCAGACGTGACGCCCTTGTAAGTGATACCATCACAGTGTGAGGCAGTAGAGGAGGGGCCCCCGTGCCCTCCCCTCCCAAATTAATAAGAATGGATAGTGCCTCTTAGGAATGAGGATATATATATATATATATATATATATATATATATATATACTGAAAGAAATGAAAACAGGAGAATAATAATTGCGTAGCTCCCTCAATGTTCCCCAGAGCTGTCATCCATTTTGAATCAAGGGTTGAAAAAATGCCTCCGCCGGGAATCGAACCCGGGTCACTGGCTTAGAACGCCAATGCCTTACCACTAGACCACAGAGGCGGGCCAGCAGTTAGGCGTGACCGAATCCAATTGACCGACAGACAGATTTTCAACCCTTTTTGATCCTTTATTTTGGTGCAGATGAGTTAATGAACAATGAGAAGCCGCATGCCGCAGTTGGATCTCAGCTAGAAGCCTGGATACATGCATAAGTCAGAATAAGGGGACAATACATTGAAAGAAATTTGACGAATGCAAACAACTTTGGCAACTCCCTTGTAAATAATAAACACTGAAAGAAATGAAAAACAGGAGAATAATAATTGCGTAGCTCCCTCAATGTTCCCCAGAGCTGTCATCCATTTTGAATCAAGGGTTGAAAAAATGCCTCCGCCGGGAATCGAACCCGGGTCACTGGCTTAGAACGCCAATGCCTTACCACTAGACCACAGAGGCGGGCCAGCAGTTTTTTTTTTTTTTTTTTTTTTTTACTTTTACCCCAAAGCTCAATCGCTACGCTATCTCTTTCTTTCTATCTCTCCTAATCTCTCTTTCTCCTCCTCACACACACTCTCTCTCTGTTTGTGCTCGTTTGGAGAGAACAGTCTATTATTCTATTTCATCAAATTCCAGGAGTACCGGAGAGCGGTCGTGCATGATGATATTTGATTATTTTTAGCAGCCTTTGTTAGAGTCATAATTCTGTTATAATCCATGTGGCGATAAACAGTATTGGAGAAACATTCCTTGTATACCTATGACTTTATTCTGTTCCGGAGTACCGGAGAGCGGTCGTGCATGATGATATTTGATTATTTTTAGCAGCCTTTGTTAGAGTCATAATTCTGTTATAATCCATGTGGCGATAAACAGTATTGCAGAAACATTCCTTGTATACCTATGACTTTATTCTGCTCCAGTTTCAAAAGTTAAGTTTTTAAATTTTCCATCATGCCTTCACATTGCGATTCCGCATTTTTATTTTTATTATTTTTTTTATTGATCCACATTGGAAAAGCCCAGAAAATAAGCCGCTGCGTCATTATAGATATCCTAATACCGTACATACAAAAAAACAAAAACAAACTAAAAACTGAAAATAAAAATAACATGATAATTCAACTGCATATAAAATGAAAAATACACATTAATATTCTAATGTAATTAGTGAAAAAAGAGAAGAGGTGAAGGGAGAAGGAGAGAAAGGGGAAGGATAACTGTTCTAGCTCTACTTCTACTACTACAATATGCTATGCTAGCACAACTGCTTCTACACCCTCTACTGAATGCTATCGTACTATTGCTGCTGCTACAACTGCTGCTACAACTGCTGCTACTACTACTTCTTCTACTTCTACTCCTCATCCTCCTACTACTACTTCTACTACTACTTCTACTTCTACTACTACTACTACTACTACTACTACTACTACTACTACTATTACTATTTCTATTGCTGCTACAATTACTACTACTAATGCTACTACTACTACTACTACTACTACTACTACTACTACTACTACTACTGTCTACTGCTATAAATGCTACTACTACTACTACTACTACTACTACTACTACTACTACTACTACTACTTTTACTATTCCTATTGCTGCTACAATTACTACTACTAATGCTACTACTACTACTAGTACTACTACTACTTTCTACTGCTATAAATGCTGCTACTACTACTACTACTACTACTACTACTTCTACTACTACTACTACTACTATTACTATTTCTATTGCTGTTACAATTACTACTACTAATGCTACTACTACTACTACTACTACTACTACTACTACTTCTACTACTACTACTACTACTACTACTACTACTACTACTACTACTACAAGTACTATTGCTGCCGCTATTACTACTGCTGCTGCGACTATACTACTTAAGTACAGCTCCTGCTGATGATCATGTTAATTTTACTACTGCAAATACTAACACTAATATTGCTGTTCCTGCTGCTACTCCCTCTTCTAATATTCCTAACACTTCTACTGCTACAACTTCTCCTATTATTATTATTACTACTACTACTACTACCACCCCACCACCACTTCTACTACAACTATTTCTACTACCATCCCTACTGCTACTAATATTACTACTACTTTTACTACTACTCCTACTACTACTCCTATTACTCCTACTACTACTACTACCAATCCCAATATTAATTCTACCAGGGGTGGCGTTCGGGGGGGGGGGCAGAGGGCACAGTGTCCCCCACTTTTCCAAGCACCCGAAAAGTGCAAAATTTTACCCATAAAACGCCTATATTCAAAACTGTTCAATGGCCATTTTCTTCTTACATTAAGAGCCAATTTCCTTTTTTAATAAGTGTTATTTCACCTTCCACTAGGTGTCACCATTTCGCTTCAAATAGGTAGCCCTTCTTCAATCCTACAACTGCCTCTTTTTATACCCGATCTTTGCCCCCTTTCCCTATTCATAGCGCTCTCTTCCTTTCTAAAAAATGTGCCTTTAGCGCTTCTAATGAGGAGTGCCCCACGTTTGATAGGTTCCCCTTTAGCACTTGGGTAAGTGCCCTATTGAAAATCGGATTCATTCTCCAATTTTCTTCTCATAAGTGCCCATTTTCTTTTCTAGTATGATGCATTCCTCTTGTTGACAAGCTATATGTGCCATTAGTGCCCTTTTTTGTTATCTGGTGAGTGTCTTTTTTTAGTCTGGGATGTGCCCCTTTAAAATAGAATTTATACACAACTATTCGATTTAGATAAGTGCTACCTTAAAGTTTGTTCTCTATGAATTAGCTTTGTGATAAGTGCCCCATCATAACCTTCGATGAGTGACTAGTTTGATTATGTTAAATGCCCCTTTCCAGTGCTTTTTTTTTTTTTTTTTTTAGTTTCAAGTATTGCAGTTCTCCTGCTGATAATTGCCCCTTCAAATCTGATACATGTCTTTTTTACGTCTGATTAGGGCCCCTCTTTCATGTCCTATTTCCCCCTTTTGAATATCACATTTCACCTGTGGTAAGTTACCCAATGTCCCCTAAATGGAGATATACCTAGCTTTAAAAAATACAGTAATAATAATGATAAAATAGAGAGAGACCTCATGAATGTAACTGGTTCCTTTGTTATGGATATAATTACAGTGTAAGAAAGTGGAGCAGGAGATAGTATCTAGGGGCACAACGCCTAAAACTTTATTATGACAAACAAACGGTTGGAGCAACGCTGCTCCTGCTAATACTACTACTGTCAATTATGCTGCTGTTACATTTATTATGTTCTACCTACCTACCTACCTACCTACTACTACTACTACTACTACTACCACTACTACTGCTGCTGCTGCTGCTGACTACTACTACCACTACTACTACTACTACCACTACTACTACTACTACTACTACTACCACTACTACTACTATTACTACTACTACTACTACTACTACTACTACTACTACTGCTACTACTACTACTACCACCACCACTACTGCTACTACTACTACTACTACTACTACCACCACCACCACTACTACTGCTACTACTACTACTACTACTACTACCACCACCACTACTGCTACTACTACTACTACTACTACTACCACCACCACTACTGCTACTACTACTACTACTACTACTACTACTACTACTACTACTACTACTACTACCAACGCTACTACTAGTATAATCCCTCTACTGTTAATACTACTTATACGATTAAAACTTTTACTTCGTTGCTAACGACAAGTGCTACAGAAAATGATAGTAACGATGATAATGGTAAATGAAAATAATAATAATAATAATATTAATAATAATAATAATAATAATAATAATAATAATAACAGTGATAATAATGATTATAATAATGATATCGATAGTAACAACAACATTTAATAATGATAATAACAATAATGATTACGATGACGATGATAATAATAACAACCATAGTTATAATAAATGAATGTCAATAACATTACAACAGGGGAGCATTTCATCAACATTTGTTGTCTGACAAGTTGTCAGATCTGACATCTTTCCTTGATTTTGATTGGCTGAGAAGCATCGTTACTATTGCAACTGTCGGATAAAACAGACTTTATCGGATGAAAAATCCGACAAGTCCTTTCATGAAACGCTCCCCTGAACTATCACAACTTACCAAGTCAGGTCTGTTTGTTGTTTGGTTCCAGTACCTATAAATCGCCAACCCTTCCTCAGGTTCGTCAATTGATGCAAGGTCTCCCCCAGTAAGGATACTGCAAAGGGTGTCCGCCTCATTCCAATCCAAAAGAGAAGAAATATGAATGTAGCAGAATCCCTCGGAGCCTTCTATGTTTGACCAAGGGGATGGGCACTGGGCGTTGGAAAAGACCAACAAAAGCGAAAATAGGACCCAACTTGTAAGACAAGGCATTCTGTTCGCTGATGTTCGCTCCAGCTTCCTTAAGCTGCCAAGAAGGCTTGATGTCAGCGGTTACGCAACTCCGTCAATTTTTCAGAATGACTTGATTGTCTTCGTTCTCAATGCACGTAGTGCCTTAGTATATGGGCATAAGCCCTTTGGGGGAAATTGCGTGACCACGACAAGAACTGGGAATATGGCAAACAATTCAATTAATTTATGTAGTTTCCGATGATCAACCAAGCGTTTTCTTTACTGTACGACGAAGTGTTGTACCGTGAGTCAACGCACTGAGGGGGCACCGAGCTACTGATAAGTAAGTGCGGGTGGTGTGTATAGTATGTGTACGTGCGTGTATAATGTCATTTCTATCATAAACAGTAATCTCGAAACAAGGTGTCTTTAGGGACCAGTGGCGTATCTAGGGGAGACGGGGCGGGGGAGGGGGGGCAAGTGCCCCGCGGGCGGCACTTTGAGGGGTCGCAAAAAAAACGCATAAAGAGAAAAAGAAAAAATGAAGAAAAATCTTATTTCTAACAATTTTGCACCCCCCCCCTCCGTTCGCAGGGTAAATGCATCAGAAATAGAGTGCTTGAGGGTTTAAAGTGCACAAATTTTCTAAAGCTCGGTCGCTTTGCTCCCTCGCATGATTACTTCCTCTCAGTATCTCATAATTTCATAATTTCGCGCCCTATAATTTCCTTAAACAAGCTTTTTAAAAGGGCTTCAGAATTTTAATGATGCAATTGTCGTTGTGTTGCTCGCTGTCATCATGGTCATGGTAGTTTCATCTGCCTCTTTGGAAATACTGCTCCCCCCCCCCCCCCCCCCCCCGTGTGGCCTAGTACAGCATTTGCAAAGATTAAACATTTTAAAGAGATCTAACATCTAATAAGGGCAGCACTTGGAGGGGGCGCAAAAATGAAAAAGAGAAAAAGAAAAAGGAGAAGAAAAATCATAATAATATATTTTAAGGGATATAATATGCGCGTCCCCATTCGCACGGTAAATGCATCAAAAAAGAGTTTTTGAGGGTATGAAATGCCACATTTTTCTAGAGCTCGGTCGCTTTGCTCCCTCGCATGATTATACTTCCTTTCAGGATATTACAGGCTTTTTAAAATAGCCTTTTTCAAAGGGGTTCAGAATTTGAAAAATAATGGTGCAGTTGTCATTGCTTTGCTCGCTATCAAGTTTTATCTGCATGCCTTTTGCTAAATACTGCACCCCCGGTATAGCCTATAATGCAGCATTTGCAAAGGCTAAACATTTGAAAGAAATCTAAAGTTTTTGTCGCCTTGCCTTTAAAATCAGGCCTCGACTATTTCTTATGGGTTTTCGTTAATTACTCCAAATTTTAACACTGAGAAAATAGAAAACTGTTTATTAATTGGTATTCACCTGCCCCCATGGAATACCAACTGGCAATTGGGAGTACATGGAAAGTGAAACAATGGGTCCCCCATTAACCCTTTCGATCTTCTCTACCGTTCAATTTCAGTGGTCAATTGCCAAATTTCCTGGGTAAAATGCCCAAGAAATTGCGTTTATAGAGATTGAACTTTAAAAAAAAAATCGCCGCTTGGTCGCTTCGCTCGCTTGGTTGTACCTTAATGTAGATAGGTTTGGGCACTCAAAAGAGGGGGGGGGGCGCAACTTCATTGTTTGCCCCTGGCGGCATAATGCCCAGATACTGCACTGTTAGGGACCTGAAGCTTTTTTGAATTTGGACAAACGGACCCATCTCACTAAATACCTACCACCCTGCCGTTCTATATTTTGCGAGCGAGCGAAGTGAGCGAGCCAAAAAAATACGACTTTATTTGCAATAAAGGACGTGTTAGTTTGTTATCAAAATACACTATCGATCACTTTAGGCCTATAAGATCATGATTATATATCTGGTCACCTCGCTGCCAATGGCTTTTGTGGCACGTCTTTGGTGGTCTAAGTTCGCTGTCGGAAACCACCCTGTTTCTAAATTATTACGAGCCAGCAAAGAAAGCCAGGAAATACACACGCTTTTTCATGGTACAAGTAGTTACCCCTTCAGTACATTGTGAGCATATAAAACATCTAGATTATGTATTTGGTCACATAATCTAACTCGCTCAATTCGTTTGCTTAACGAGCGAGCGCAGTGAGCGAGGAAAAATATAGGCCTATTCTTTTTGACGGTAAAAGTGTAACATCATGAATCATATGAATTATTCAACTGGTCCCAATTCGTTTGCTTACAAAAATTATATTCTATGTTTTCTGATAGTGGTAGAAGAAGTACCTTTCAGTAAATTATATTGTTAGCTTATGAAACATCTAAATTATTCATTTGGTCACCCTACTCGCCAAATTCATTTTCAAAAACATTCAACAATATTATTTAACGAGCTAGCGCAGCGAGCGAGGAAAAATATACGTTTTCAGTGTTCTATAGAAGTGTTATTTCGTTATCGAAATACACTGTAGCCCTGTCAGCTATCTAAATAATCTATGCCATCACCTGTGTTCTGAATTATGACTCCATTTTGGGTACCTCGCTCACCGTCCGAAACCAGTCAGCGACCCCCATTATGTATGGATTAGTCAGCAGTAAAACTCAGCACAGTGCAGAGGTATTTTTGTAAATTTGTGAACTGTGCCCCTCACTCTCCAAATATGATATTTTTTTTTCTAATAGCCTCTGAAATACGCTAATTGCCGTGGCCGAACCGTCTTGTTTAGAGCTAGCGAATGAAAAATAGGAATATTTGTTTTCATCTTGGCCATTCATTAGCTACTGAAGGTGTATCTATTTTTAGGTAAACTTGAAGCTTGCTTTCTTGGAGTGAAATCCAGATGTGGATATCTTACTAACATTCAATGAGTAGAAGAATGGTAGCCAATGACATCAGATTGAGACACAAGATGCAGTATGATTCCTTTAGAATATTAATTATCATAGGCATTGCTTAAGTTACTTGCTAGCGAGCGAGGCGAGCGAGCGCCTCTCGATTTCCCATTTTCCTGTTCTTTGTTTTCTCATTTCTTTTTCACATTCCTTCTGCTTTCTATTCTTCTCTCTCTCTCTCTCTCTCTCTCTCTTTCTCTTTCTCTCTCTTTCTTGCTGAACAACTGGGATGGGAGGCACGTGCCCACCTTGCCCCCATAGTTACGCCACTGGAACGACGATTTGTTATTTGAAGGAATGCAGATTTATTAGAACAGCTTACTTAAAAAAACCGTTAATCAATTTTTCACCGAATCAAAGGTTTTTTTTTTAGCAGGATTAGATGTTTGTTCTATATACGCTTCAATGACTAATTTGAATATCAAAATATTTAAGGAAAGTAACAAACATGGGTAATCGAAATGCGTTTTCCTAGTCGTGAAATTCAGGACCCGTGGGGCGAACTTTGCATCCCAGTCGTGAAATTCACGACTCGTGGTGCGAATTTCATGACCTGGGGTCCAAAGTTCACTACCCGCGATACGAATTTCAGGACCTGGGATGCGAAATTCACGTCGCACATGACCTGTTGTCGAGCGTACTTCAGGGCCAGCATATCTTTATGACACTATGAAAATCGGCGTACCAGGTTTGGGGGTGAAAATGCGGGGATTATCAATTTGGTGGGGGGGGGGGGGGGGAGTTCCGTTGCTAAGAATAATTTTCACCCCTCTTTTCCCCTCTTGTATGGGGCCATTGTTAGCTGTCAGGTCATAAAAGCATCAAACTTGCAACTAGAGGGTAAATTTTAGTTGATTTTCTCTGTGTTTCATTCGCTTAGTGCGGATCGCCCTTGTAGGCATTCTCTACAAGCTAGTTGGGGACTTCACATCCATAGTGTCCGCTATGCTCACTGACCAACGAGTGTGTTCAGTGATATCAACCTCTGTCGTCTATAACTCCAGTGAGCTCTATCCGGAAAGGATATATTTTCAGTATGCTAGGTCGTTTATGATCCGTTGCTTCTTTTGTTTATGCGCTTCTTTGCATTTTTTCATAATAAAGTTTTATCCCCTGACCGATGTGTTGGCTCAGTAGGTAGAGCGTCCGCCTCACAGTCGGGAGGTCGCGGGTTCGAACCCCGGCCGCGTCATACCAAAAGACGTTAAAAGATGGGAGTTGCTGCTACCTTCTTTGGCGTTCCAGAATTGAAAAGGATAGAGCAACGTCGACCTGGCACTGCTCAGTGGCTGCCGGGCCCACGATCAATTGGGCCAAAAGAATTTCCTTTCTCGGACAATAAAATTTGGAGATTTTTTTTTGTTTAAATAATGTTTATTTTTCTGATTTATTTTCCCCAATAGTTCTTTTCTTTTACTTCTTCTGTCCCTATCGACACTGCCTTTTTCTTTTCTTCTTTTTTCTTCTTTTTTTTTTTTTTTTTGGTTGGTTGGTTGTCTTTGATTCTTTTTTTTTTCGAGACACATTCTCCTTCTTTCAGTTATTTTCTCTTTCCCCTCTTCCTCTTTGCTCTCCGTCACATTCATTCGGCCTCCGTTTTAAATTTTTTTTGCAGCCCTTTTCCCTTTTGCATTTACAAGGAATAGAGACTGCCATATCAACAGGGATAGTGGCAACTTTTATTTTGGGGGTATTTGGATATGAATCGTCATTGTGCTCACATTCTTTATTTGATTTCAACAAATGAGATGTTTGGAATTGAATTTTCTTTCAAATTCTGTTAAAAGTTGTCCGATACAATACACCATATTTAAACTACGATCAAAAGACAAAGTGGTTAGTTACTTTTTGTAAGGTGTGTGTGTGTGTATGTATGTATGTATGTATATATATATATATATATATATATATATATGTGTGTGTGTGTGTGTGTGTGTTGAAAGAAATGAAAATTTCTTTCAGTGTTTATTTACAAGGGAGCTGCCAAGGTTGATTGCATTTGTCAAATTTCTTTCAAAAGAAATATATATATACTTTACATGACCAATTATGCTGCGAAAGAATAATCCCAAAAGGCGATAGATCCGTAGAAATTGCAGAATATAGAAGAAATTCTAGAAAATTACAACTAAAGCACGATTTTTTTCCTTCTCGTTTGTTTGATGACAAATGCTGGTACTTGCATCTTTGAAATTTTTTTCATGATTCAAGGAAGCAAGTGCTAATGTCACGTATATGTGACAAAGAACCTTTGCACTTTTAATCGACCATTATTCCACTTAAAAAGAAGTATGGTGATGAAAACATGTCAAAATTAGAGGATGAATATAGTATTCAAAATATCTACCAGCTGCTATATGCTACCATAGGAAACTGCAGATTTTGGAAAGGATCCATTGTCACTTAAGCATAAAACAATAGCAAACACATTGAAATGAAAATATTGAATTGAAAACGTAAAGGCCAAGAGGAAGCTCAGTGCTTTTTCACAATAATTTTCATGCATGGCATTGAATTAATAGGAATACTTGGTTTCATTTGAAAAGGTAATACATTTTCTACAACATTTAAAAAGTAAGCATTTTTCATGATTTGGTTAAACCTTGGAACAAGCAAAACCCCTTGGCACTGTAAGAGTTAAATTCATAGCAAGCAATGCCAAACCTGAGCCAAAAGAAACGAGAAAGAGAATTACACATATGAGAGACGAATGAGCTGCAAGTAGTCAACAATATTTATTAAAGCAAACTGAGTGCAAAATCTTCATGTTACAAAGATAAACATAGTGAGCCAAACGATAACAATTTTTTTACAGTCGAAAACAAAATGGAGTCAAAATGTTAAAAACGGTAAAAGTGAACAAAGTAGCTGAGGACAAATCAAACCTATTTGAAAAGGTGAGATGGCCCTGACGCATTTTCTTTTTTGAAATTTTGAGAAAAAAATATCACTGTTTACATACCATAATCAATATTCACAATGGAGGCCTAAGCTAAATGGCCTGCGCAGATAACCCTTGGGGAACGATTTTCCCTTTATGATGATGATGATGATTCACAGCATTTGTTTGGCGCCATATATCTGTTCAAAAACATTTAAGGTCTCCATGGTAATAGAACGAATGACAATAGGAAGCTTCACGGTACACTTTGTATGCTTTCTTGGAAATGAGTGTGGTCCTGGACCTAATCACTCTCGACCATGTCGACGTTTCGGTAAGCATGTCCTTACCGTCCTTGGTAAGAGTCCTTACCGCCCTTAGTAAGCATGGTAAGACGGTAGGAACATGCTTACCGAAACATCGAGAGTAGGTCCCTTTTAGGACCACTTTCATTTCCAACAAAGAATACATGGTGTACCGTGAAGCCTCCTACTTCCATACGATTTCCCTTTTTAAACATTAAAATCTATTTTCTTTATTCAGCACTTCGTCCACCAACTTGGTTTTTCCTGCTATGGGAAAATAAGCAATGCTGTTCAAGGATAACAGAAACATAGCCCCTTTTCAACAATCATGTTTATTTTTAAATTCTTCATCCTTTTACTGGAAAAAAATTACCCAAATCATGCACCAGATTGGACTTTATGATGAAATATACAAAACCTCCACACCCACCCCTCGGTCGCTTCACTCCCTCCTTTCTAGCAACTCTGGATCAGGCCAAACAAATGCCACCAATGAAGACGTTATGTTGTTGACCTAGCCTTCCAACAGGGATATTGTGATCAGAAATAATATTTTGCGCTGTAACTTGCTTTCTTTAGTTGAAGTTTTCCAGGCAGTTTTGCTCACTTGCTTTCTTTTGCCTGGTTACCAACTTACATCCAGGATAGTATTAACGTATATTGAAGTGAAACATGGGCAAGAAGTTGAGACACGAATAAATAAACGTTTAGAGACTTGTGAAGTGTGGCTCTTTTATGCTGAGGATTCCATGGACATAGAGAGAGCGATGAGGGTATAAAGAGAAGAGCTGAAGTGAAAACAAAACTGGTCCATGAGGGAAGGATTGGACAGATGAGATTTTTAAGATAACATGACCTGATGACGCGAAAAAGAGGAAAAGGGAAAATTTGGCATCCACGGGAAAAATTGAGGGATAGATTGAGCTGCAGGGAAAGGAAAAGAGTGATATAAGGATGGATCTATGCAGAGATGGATCGAGCAGAAAGGAGATAAAATCAGTGACTGCAACGGAAGACTGGAAACAGAGAGTTGTAGAACAGCTTGATCGCCGAATTCCATATTATATGGCCCAGTGTGTTTGCGGCTTTGCGCGGAAGAGTGAGGGAGGGTGTGTGTGTGTGTGTGTGTGAGCGAGAGAGAGTGGTCTGTATGTAGACTCATTCAATTTCCAATTCCTAATACGAAGGTGGCCATTCAGCCCCGAGCTTATTTCTCTTACCTAAACTAGAATCAAGTATTTATGATGTACATGTAGGCCTACTGAATTTTCAAGCCCAATTACTTACCCTTTGAGTACTTTGCTCAAGACTGTTTCCCAGTATACTTGTTTCTATGATTACCGAGTTTTGAAGAAAATACTTAACAATCATTTATGGGTTCTTTTCAGGGCAATTATACTATGAAATGCTGCCTGGTTAATTTAAATGCTGCATTTGATGTTAGCTAATATTTTTTTTTTCTTTCAAGGAAACTAAAATCCTCAAATCAGGTAGTTGTTCAATCAAATCTATGACGGAATAAAACCGATGAGCAAAAACTTGAACGAAATTGCACACGGAATAAGAAAGTTGTGACTATTTGAAATTTTCTATATGATATTTTTGGAAACTACCTTAACTATGGATGATATCATTTTCTGGACAACTCTCAATAATGCTTCGTACACACGCAATGAAACATTTTCATTTTTGCTTGAATATTTGCACATTTTCTTAAGCCAGCTCAAGATATATAATGTAGGATTATCTTATGTAGGCATATCCCACTTGATCGTGTCAGTCTCCCGATATAAAAGCACCCTGCGAGCTTTCCTATTTTTTTTTTACTCCTACTGCGAATAGATCTTCAGAAGATACGGGGATTTCCCTTTAACTCGTGAATCGGTCGTTCAAAAATTTATTTTCGCACTATAACAATAGGTACCGGATTTGAAAAGTTTTCCTCCGCTAGCTTTCCTAGGAATTCAGTCACACCATTACTCGACTGATACAACAAATTAACACTGATTTCTCTGTGCAGGTTTCTTTAATCGAAAATTGAGGTCTTTATCCGAGAAAAGAGGCGTATTCCTGAGCGTTCTCACCGTACCAGGAACATTATCTGGGAGGTGCATCAATGGCTGAACTCGCCAAAGTTTAAAGGGATCCGGTATCTGTTGTGGCTCGATTTAATAAATTGTTGAATTTCAATGTCTGTGTTGTATAAAGATGTTCAGAAATAACGGTTTGAAATATAAGATGTGATATATGTCACGGAATACCGCCACTTTCAAAAACCGTCCTGCGTATGCTTTTGAATAACACTAAAGTCTATGATTAAAAAGAAAGTTCTAGTATTTCAGGTCACTTGCAATATCTTACTTTTTGTGAAGCGCATAATGATGGCTTGGAAGAGCATTTCACAAGGCTTCATTTTTTACACAGTATTATATACACTGATAACATTTAGGACCATGCAGCTCCCGGTATTAAAGGTGCAACCTTGTTTCTCTCCTTCGGCAACCCAGAATTTGACCCCCTTTTCGCAGTGTTTCAAGTACATGTTCAGCCATTTTACCCCTATTTTGCACAAAACGGGTACAAATTTTAAAAAAATAATAATAAAAAAACACCCCTATTTTTCGCATTCCAAGTACACGATTACTAAACTACCCCTTTCAAATTCAGTTCACGTCTGAGTCAGAAACAGAAAATTGCAAAGAAGGACCAGAAAAAAACGCCCTCTTTTCAATTTCGAGTACAAGCTCAATTTTTTTTTTATTCGATTTCGAGTACAAACTCATGAAAACAACTTTTTTTCCTAAATCGCGAACATTTCATGTGTCCAGAAAGACCCCTTTTTACCCAAAATTTCGAACGATCATGCATACACTAAATCAATGCAGAGTGAAAACACCGATAAAAGTTACTCAGTGGCTTTACATATAAACTTTAACATAATCATTCGATTACAGTGTGAATGGGAAAAAAAAAACACATTAGGCTGATTTACAACTCAGTGGTGCATACCTTCAGGTTTTGAAATCATCAAAATGATCAGAAATCGACTTGAGCTTTCGGAAAGTCCCCTGCACTTTATAGAGAAATGGGTATATGGGGTTACACAGAAATGTTCGGGCTAAACAATCTGATTATTCTTGTCATGTTTTCGAATTTGTTGGCATTTGTAAAGCAATCCTTTTAAGGGTTAATTCTGTTATGATATTCTTTCAAACTGATATAAAGAGGAATTGAAAAGCTGACAAATTATCTCTCAGCTGTTCCTCAAACGTCTCTTTGGATAACATGTTTTGCCCACGGGGTTAATTCTAGCCATAAATCATAAGGATTACCATGACAATATATAAATTCATGAAATGCGCATTGGATTTTCTTTTCAGACTGATGTGCTCAGAGAAAAGTGGGTAGAGGGAGAGAAAGAAGGGGGACGGAAGAGTGAAAAAGAAAGAGAAACAAAGCAAGAGGGAGAGAGAGAAAGTAAGAGATAGAGAGAGAGATAGAGAGATAGGTAGAGAGAGAGAGAGAGAGAAAGGGAGAGAGAGAGAGAAATGCCTGAGACAAAGGAGAGACGAAAAGAGAGAGACCCATGCAGTACACACAAACATATATGAAGAGATCGAGGGGTGAATAAACTTATAATTTTATACTTGGTATCATTGTAAAAGCAACCGAGAAAAGTTCGTACAAATGTACACGCAGTTATATCTATTCTTAGAAAAATATCTGCCACAGAGTATTGTTTTTATCCCCATAAACATTGATTTTGTATTTTCATGGAGGAAACCACCATTACCTCTGGTTTAATTCATCTTAAAAGCTTTATAGAGTCAAACACGAACCTGGTTAATCTAAAGAGTTACAATTAATCTTACGAATGATTGTATCTCTTTATGTTACACCCCCCCCCCCCCCCCCGAGTACGTTTATTATGACTCAATTGCGAAAACAGAACAAAGCCCCGTTATGGTTATGAAACACATTCCTTTCACGCTGTTGCACTGTATTTATTTTTAACTCTTTGATTTTCTCCACGCAACTCCCTTTTCAAGTTTTGTAACCATGTTCGGAAGCAATCTTTCTGCATGGCAAAGACATATTGACACATTCGTATTTTGAAGAAAACCCGTTTCAAAATGCTGAGTATGGCCTGGGAAATGACGCCGAAAATTTATCCCAAGACAATTGAGTTGATGGCTGGCCAGGACTGTCAGCTTAGACTTGTTATTTTGCATGAGATTGAAGAGTATTGTTTTATGACACCTTGACAACAAAAACAAAAAAAACCCAAAAAAAATGAACAAGATCTTTATAACATTTGAAACAATTGAAGCATTTGCCCTCGTCCATGTGAACATCGCATGTGCCCAATTTTTGCATGCTACGGATGGCTAACCCAAAGGTGGGTTGAATAGAACCCAAGCGAGTGCAGTGGAATGTACTCACTCATAAATGAAAAATAATTCAACTAACGCTAATTTATCCCACTCTTGGGAAAAAACGAATTTCGACGTGCTTAAACAATGGCTAGTATCCAATTATCCATGATCACATTTAAATACGCTAGGTCGTGGGCTTTTATGGCGAATGGATCATAATTTGCTGACACCAGACGTTGTGAAAAATACCTGTAATAGAGCTTCATTTCTGGAGCACAGCAAAACAAGCTGTCCCACCACAAACATTCTTCGGCCTGCTTCGGGCATTCTCGGGCCAGGGAAAGTGAGATAATGACTTTGCCATATGGGGAAAGGGCGAAGTATACAGAGCATTTCATAAGGTCTGTTGGTCATAAAACTCACAGTGATGGACAACACCTGTTACTGGGTAAGCACCCATGGTGTCAAATTCCCTATGAAAGCCCACGACCTAGCATCTTTAAGGGAACAGGACATCAAACTGAAGAGGTTGTCAATTACCATACCCTTGAAGTTGCTTTTTGTTCTTTTCGTTTCCATTTTGTCTTTAAATCATAGCAGCTTCGATATGGATTCTTTTTTGTATTGCCTCACACTGTGTGCTATTGAAGAGGGCACGAAACTGCATAGTCAACGACAAAGACATACATACTTCAACGATATTACAGACGCCTCCTGTGCACAAGAATGTTGGCAAACAATACATGAACATCATAATTACCCTACAACAGGAGGAAGCAATTCCCCATTCTTTAGATATAATTTTGAAAACAGCCACGGAACAATATTAATCAAAAATTACTAGACCGAAAATTGTTACTGAGAATGAAACGTCTGCGGTTAGAAGGGGGAAAGATATCACAATAGATATCCTTTTATTAGGTTGTATGCTAAATGTTTTATCTCTATAACAGGAGCTTGTTCTAATAATTTTTCCAGAGCAGGATGTGAATGCCCTAAGAGCTACCCACTGTGGCGATTCACACCATTACAGACGCATTCTATGCGTTTAATTCGCATCTAGAAGGTAAAGAGCCATGTAGCGTAGACAGGTTCTTTGGGGATGATTAACCCACTTGTACATATTTTTTGTACACACACATACATGAGTCCACCTAAAAATGTGGGAAGAGGGGGATGCACACCCCCCCCCCTCCCCCCCCCCCCCCCCCCCCCCATCCCTCCGTTATCTACGCCCCTGTAGAGAGCTATAGAAAGATCATAGGAAAGAGCTAGCAATTAAGCCGCCGTGATTAAAGGCTAGTACCGATCCGGCAAAAAATGTCGTAACAATGAACTCTTTACAGACTTATTAAGTTTTACAACACTGTTACTTATGCCAGCCAGAAGAAAACATGATGGGTGCACTCTTAGAAAAGTTGGTTAAAAATCATTAGGTTGGTTAAAATATGAATTGACCAACTGTTTGTTAAAAAATTCCCCGTATTCTTACATACAAACTTCTTCAAACAGCAATTGGTCGGTTCATGATTAAGCCAACTAAAAGTTTTTTTCTTAGAGTGTGATGCAATGAGTCACGTGCATTGCAATGTCAATGAATTGATCAACTATTGTTAGGCATTCTTGAAGCCCCCCCCCCCCCCCCAGTTATGGTTTAAATAGACATTAATTAAGAAAAAACAGCGCCCAAACTGAACATCTATAAATAAAATCTATAATATGTAACATAACCTCACCCGTTTGAGAGTCAGGTCTAACAAAATAATACTGTATGAAATAAACTTAGGAATCTCAAAATGATAAAAGAAAATACAGATATACAAATATATGCTGCAGTGCAAACAAAATTTACATTAATATCAACATTAGCTTAACAAATATTACATGACAAATATATCAAAGATATAAAATTGGAATATGAATTTGTGTCTGAATCGAATAGTATCTGATTTGTTTGTTTGTTTGTTTGCTTGCTTTTGTATGTGTTTAAAAGTTTGTAGATTCTAAACAGCATTGTATTCATGGTATTAATGATGTTAATGATAATCTCAAGTCGTTTAGAATTTGTCTCATTTTTACAGATACTGAAAATGTAATTGCAGCTGTCTACTACCATTTTAAAATTATGCAATATAAGTGTAAAATAACTTCTATGACATACGAAGAAATTCCATGCCAAATAAAATTTCACATCTTTTGTGAAACTCCTATGTAACTTTAACTCTTAATCCAAAATTACAAATATCTTTCTTTAGAAAACTGATATTTTCATTAGAAAAAGAGAATGCATTCAGTTGTTTGAAACATGGTATTTTGTGTTTTAACAAAATCACAATTGCGTAGCATGTTAAGGCCAATTTGTTCTGTCTGTTCCACTTTTAAAGCATATCAATAATTTATTTTGTGCGATGTTATAGAAATGCTTAATATACAAAATATGATTTCTCCTGATTTCATCTACACATTGAATTCGATCAATAATTGGTTCATAATGAATTATCATCTTAATCGAGTTTCAAGTTGCTAGTTGTTTATTCACCACTTACAAACATTAACTTATGTACTTAATGTACTTAATGCACTAATAGCTTTTGCATATTTACAACAACGAAAAATCCAAAAGCACCTTGTCTTCGTCTTGTTGTGCTTACATTCACATTTCACCCAAGATTTAAAAAAAAATATGTTAGCATTGAAAATATAACCCCTGACAGAGCAAATATATCACAACATGTCACAAGAATAATTTCATCTTGATGCTTAGTAATTCGACTTCTAATCCACTTCCTCCTGCTCGGCCCGAAGTCTTGCTTTCTGTAAAGAAAAGGGAATCGATGAAATGTGAGACTTTACTTAAGAGTAAATGATTATTTGTCTGGCATTAAATTTGCAACTTAGCGTGAGAAAAAGTAATAATGACTTGCATATAATTAAGAATGAGAGAGAGAGAGAGGGAGAGATAGAGAGAGGGAGGGGGGGAGGGGAGAAGGGATCACTGTGAATCCCATTCTGTCAAGCTAATTGCAATTACACTGTACAACTGGAGAGATCAGTGAAACATAGATGGCGATCAACAGAAGTTTTCCATTTTTTGAACAATACGACTCTGTATTTTTGGATAAAAATGTACATTCCATTGACATAATGAACATATGACTTTTTTCCTCCATGAAATATCTGTCAAAGTATAGGAGCACCTCCATTAAATAACTTATCCTTTTCCTTCCGTTGCTTTACAAAGAGAATGAAAAAAAAAAAAACAACTATATCTAGGTCATGCCTCTCTCATTTTCTCTTTGATCTGATCTTCCTTCAGTTTCTGTTCTTCGTATCGGTACAGGGCAGACCTCAGTGGTTCCACGACTGAGTCATTGAGTTGGGTGAAAAGCTAGTGAAATGAGAGAGAGAGAAAAAGTATTATTTATGATGCATGGATTTCAATTTCGAAGACGAAAGAGTTTATACCAACATCTCAACTTGTTAAACATTCTTGAGAAACATAACGATTATGAATCTAGCACCATTCCTGCGTGTACATTTTCTTGACAAAAATTAGAAAAGATCTACAAAATACTTGTACAGGTATTTCGTGTATATGGATATGTTGGATTAAAAAGTCACCACGTAAATATAACCGAGAAACGTCGTTGCATTCTTTTTATTCACCAAAAAAGTTGATAAAGAATTAAAGAATAATGACATAGCATTTGTCAAGAAAAATAACTCAAAAGGTCGAAAAACACTTTACATCTATATCTTCCGTATTGTGATTAACAAAGTCTGTTCATATGCAAATCGCGCCTTGACTTGTGACGGTGGTGTGTTGAAGTTTCAACTTGTTAGAAATCATTCAACTTTTCGTTACGCGTCTTCGCATATCGGAACAAACCACACTGTAGTGGTTAACGACAGATCATATCAAAATGGAACACACACCCACACACAAAAAAACATTACATAGGAGGTATTTCAAAGGAAAAGTGAACTATATGCCCTGTCTCAGCGTGCCTTCATCTTTTCCCCTTTTACTAAACAGGATGATTACTGGTTCATCAATGTTAATATTAAACCCTTTTCTTTAAGTAAAATCCAAAGAGCTGGCTTCTTATCATGAGTTTTAAAGTTATGTTTTAAAAACATGTTCCTGCAAAAGGATGAAGTCTCTTACTCCCACCACAGCTCCCCAGGAAAGTTACACCCCCCCTCCCCCCCCCCAGCACGGTTAGCCCCGGGTGAAATTGTCCTGAGGGTTATTGCCGTCTGCATAGTTGTCCTGGAGTCTCCGGGGGGGGGGGGGTAGTTGCACTCTCGGTAGTTGTCGTGTGGATAAATGCCAGAGTTTTTTTTTTCTCCCAGAATCCCATGCTTCACAAATGAACCATTATTCAATGCCAATGTAATGCAGCCTAAGACTGCTAATGATTATTCAGGCGCCGGTCCGACCCATGGCATTCTGCTTGTGTTCTAGAGCATGTCCATTGATAAAATTCACTAGAGTACGTCGGCATATTACACTTCTCATTACTAACGAATATTGTAAACATCGTCACGTAAAAAATGAACCACCATTATAGAAAAGAAAAATCATTCTTTAAAAAAAAAAAAAATCACCTTCGCCACCACCTCGAACATGGGGATGAGGACAAACTTGATGAATCCCACTTGAGCAGTTGGCTTTGTCACCTTATCACGATCCATGAACGACGCGACGGGCAAACCCTCTATCTTCTCTCGGTCACTCTAAATGTCAGGAAGTTAAAGTTTGTGAAATAGAAGGCTAAATTTTGGTAAACATGTAAAGGTGAAATACATTTTGTCGGTTTTATATTCATATCCTGATTGGAAGAATATAAAAAAGAATGGTTTCCTCTAAAAGAGAAGCCTTTATTATGACCATAATTTTCAACATAACGACAAGAGAGATGTATATTTTTTACCCATAGAAATGAACTTTTCTCATAACAGATTTATGCTTATCATTTCCTATTCTTCTTTTATTTTTTTTGTAAGTTTTGTTGCATTGTTTAAGACACTCGCTTCCTATCGAACCCCCCCCCCCCCTCAGAGTTTACTTATGAAGCATAAAAAAGACATCTGTTCTTCAGGATCCCCGAGCACCTAAAAAACCCAAATCCTTCGTTTCTTAAATTCATCTTGTATCTCACTTTTGCTAGTCCTAACTCACTTTTGCTGTTCGGGGAATAGCATAAAACACACAAAGTAAAGCTTTAAATGCATGTCGAAAAGCTTAAGTGTGTGTAGGTGTGTGCGTCTGTTTACGCTATTCTCACCGTGACATTCTGGAGTACGATTTTTTTTTTTCTCTCAAATTTGTTTTTCGTAATTCTAAATACTGGTATTTATTTCCCTAACTCTATCAATGTGAGGCAATTGAAAGAAGCTAGCTAAAAATAGAATACTTGACTGTTTTCAGGGCTTGTTTGGTAACCTTACGTACTGGAACCATGAAGAGGAATTAGTTTTCCATTTATTAGCATTCCGAGTTAGATGATGAATTAAGACACCGCAGATATCTTAGAAAGATTTTGTTTTAGTGTCATTAGGGTGAAAATAATTAGACCCTCTAACCATGCAGATAGGCACAGAGTCTCTCTACTGACCTGCATGAAATATTCTTCAAGCAGGCAATCCACCCATGGTTCTGATACATCTGACGGTCGGACCTCGTTTGAGATATCACAGCACTTGATCAACACCATTCGAAGCTGTTAGAAAATGGAGACACAATGAAAAATACAAACAGAAAAAAGGTGTTTTCACGATTAGCAAAAAGGTATTCCTTAATATCAAAATATCTTAATCACGAAATCAATCAGTTACCAATATTTTTAAAAGGTGTTCCCTAGAGTCATTCTTGCTCTTAAAGCATTGTTCCTAACTATAGAACGTCAAGCTCCGTTTCTTGAATCCGATTCAAAATCATGAGATGAAGTTAATATTTTGTATCATCTTTAGACAAGAATAGTTTTTACCTAAAATCAGGATAATACTGCTGCGTCATGAGCCCTATAACCAAATAAAATTTGCCATAAATTCTATGAGTGGTACAGGAGAGTAATTTAATATTTCTTCTTTTGGAAGACGCCCACTTTTTAGGCACTGGCATAAGTTCTTTTCGACACTACAGGCTTGCTTTTTATCAGGCCGCAAGTAATACTTAGTTCATAGTTTAAAATATACACGTGTACATAATGTCAGAAATAAAGTAGTTTCAACCCATCCGAAAGAGAAGGAAGTTTTGTACTAAAAAAACGAGAACATTCAGAATGATGAATCCCATGTCATTTCGGAATGAAAAACCGAACACAGTTGTAGGGATCGTCTTTTTTTCTTCCAGAAGTGTATAGATGGAAAGGAATAGGGGGGGGGGGGAATCCCCATAGGACTTAATGAACATTGGAATTTGGTTTATTGAAATATTGTACTAACATAGTTGAGATGTTCCTGGTTCTCAAAGTTGAAACCGCTTTCGACCTGGGCCTTGAACTGGTCCAGTATCTCTGAGTGACGAGCCATGTCGGTTGCCATGATAAGCATGATGATTCCCTGCGAGCAACAAGAAAATGTCAATTGTAAAAAATAAAGTAATTTAAAAAAAAACACTTAAAATCTAATATGAATAGTGCTTTGCCAATGGCAATTTTGACAGTGGTAAGGGTAAACACAAACAACATCGTTGATTAGATTATGAATGCTATGTATAGGAAATGGTATTCACATCTCAGTCACATATGTTTAGGTTTTACACTATATGAAGTCACCATGGTCAGTAAGATTAAAAATCGGCCAATCCTTGCTAATTCCTGACATGTCAGTGTCGTTGAGTCTGACTTAGTAAATACAAAAAACATTATAATAGTTAGCTACCTGACGAATTTCCTTGAACTGCTCCTCTGGCACATTCCTGAAGATGTTACATTCGGGATTGCTGATGATCTTGAAGGCCACTGCGCAATGGTGATTCTCCAGAGGTGAAATATCGTTGTATCTGATAGCCAGGTCGGTCCGAGCATTGATCTGATATCTGTAACGAAGAGAAATCCATTTGCGTAATAAGACAAAACGTCATCTGCCAAATGAAGACGAATTGCACCCACACTGTTAGAACATTTGTTTAAAAATCATTAGGTTGTTTGAAATATGAACCTACCAACAGCTTTTTTTTTAAGATCCCCGTAATTCTATTTACATAATTTAAAAAAACAACAACAACCATATATTAAACAACCTAATGATTCCAAAACAACCGTTCTTACCATGCTAATAGCATGAACAGTGCAGAAACCTCTTAATGTATTTCGATGAATGCGACTGTATCTCCTGTATGCCTTCTCCTACATTTAATTAACTCCATGGCTGAATCTGTTCTTGAATGGTATTGACCGAAATAAAAACGGAAATAAAACACCTCGTAATTATTGTCATGATAATACAGTCTTTGACCTTTGACCTCTGACCTTTGACCTTAAAGCTAAAGTCTGATCAACACTGATCAATTTATCGCCCCAGTCCTGCATACAAATAGTGATAACAAAACTAAAATATCTTTAATTCCATGCCTACTAACCGTCGACCTTTGACCTCCGGCCTACTTGACCCCCTAAATCTAATGAATTTGCCTCAGTATAGCGATGCATACTAGCACCAAGTTTGAAAATATATCACCTTAAACAAGGCTAACACCTGTACCTTTGGCTCGGCCTGTTCTTTGTATCGTCTTTCCCCTTACATCAGTCCGTTCTTCATATTTCAACTCCTTTTAGAGAGTACATAACACTACTCTAATGACTTGAGAAATCAGCTCAAGAAACTGTAATGTCTTACTGAAGCTTCATGGAAATAATGTTCGGATTATACGTAAAACCCCATGTGCTGCGTGCACATTACAAATTGCGCTGGACAAACGTGCATTCCTAGGCCCGGGGTAGGGGGGGGGGCACTCAGTATATAATGCGTGGTGGGTATGTGCCGCGGAGAAGACCCCCATTTTTACACTCAAATTTCCGTTCCAAAGCATAGCATTTTCTTCTTATTGGGAAAAAAGAACAAAGAAAACCGTTCCAAAGCATAGCATTTTCTTCTTATCGAGAAAAAAGAAGAAAGAAATCCGTTCCAAAGCTCCGCATATTTTTCGTTTCGCCGTTCCGGCCGCATTGATCCGTTACAGTGAGCTTCATTTTTGGTGAAAAGCGGCCCGCACCATACCGCACGTAGGCCAGCCAGCGCTGTCCGGCCATCGCCTCTGCGCGAGCGCACCCGGCGCCCATACCGCCGGGCTAGCTGCATGCACGTATGCCCGTTCCTTGGGGATACATGCGCACTCGCACGCAGTCGAACCGTTCCAAAGACCCCCGTTTTCACAAACATTTGTAGTTCCGGAGCCCGTTCCGAAGACCCTCCTTTTTACAATAAGCCCGTTCAAAAGCCCTCGCTTTTTGTCTCGCCCGCGGCACATACCTACCACTTTTTGGGTCGAGTTGCCCCCCCCCCCCCCCGGGGTCCTAGGTCGATATTATGAAAGGCTTTGCTTAGCGTGTGACGTCAACATTACGTTAACTACTTACGTGTTTCTTAAACAATTTTTATGAGGCATTACTCCCAGTGTTAAAGAAGGTATGCTCATCTGTAATGAAAATCACAAGTTAGAAAAAAAATGGAACCAGAGAGATTCGAACCTGTCATCTACTGCTTGCTAGGCAGCGACTTAACCACCAGGCTATTGATCTGGTTCACGGCCAAGTCACAAAGAACTGGAATGAAATACCCAAGATCCTCTTCTTTCTGATTCATTAATATCCAACGGTCCGCCGTGGACTATAATAGTTACTTACGTGTTGTTGAAGCCTGGATGGTCTAAATCATGGCACACCGCTGCCGTGAGCAAGATGCCAAGGTCCGACAGACTGAACTTGGACTGAAGGTCACACAGGTAGATCATACCGTACATCATCTGAGTCACGCAGAAGCAATGGCGAAAGTTGTGAAACGGGTTGTTGCGATAGTTCTCCTGGACGCAGAGCTATAGGTAAACGTGTTATTATTGTATTATCATGATCATTATTATTATTACTTCATTTAGCTTGATTTAGTTTGTATCAATTTCATTGTTGGTCAGGAAAAAACTAGCAGATTATGTAAGAGTCAGAACAAGATGAATGTGAAACAAAAGCAGATGTGAACGAAGCTTGCATTTCTTTAGTCTGGTTTTATCAGAGGTCTCAACGAAGGCTAGCCTCTGTTGCATTGTGAACGCAGCGTGAAATTCAAAGTAGCATGCCAGCATTCCGAATCCCATCTTTTTGTCCAAACTGAATGCGGTATCAATTTTTATTTTTCGGAATGCTTCGAAGGATACAAGACGTTAGTGTTTTGTTTGTGTTTTTTTTTTCTTTTTGTTTGTGTATGCTTTGCAAAATCATAGGCTTAGTTACTCTCAACAGAATATCTTCAAGATATTGATCATTGTTTGTGCAAGTTTAACAGTTCCTTCACTGTGGTGACCAATGAACTAATGGATGGACCGTATAGACCTTCTGAATGAATGATTCATGATTCATTTTAAGTTTAGTGATGTGACAATTTTTTTAAAGACTGCACTAAAAGGTTGGATCCTTATTCTTTGTGTCAGGAAAATGATAAATAATAAAGCTGTGGTATATTCATTCCAGGTCGCTAAAAACTTCTTAATATTCACCCACCCCTTACTTACCAGGAAACGACGAAGAACGATTGGGTTCATGCGAAACTCGTTCACTAATCCAAGCTCGTGATACATGTGTTCAAGAAGGCACAGCATCTATAAGTCATGTAAAAAGTGATAAATATCGTGATTTTTTTTTTTTTTTTTTTTTGGATACATGTAAGCCTACCGTGTTTCGATTCTGATGGTAGCAGTATACCTCCCAAACCTAAATACAGCAGTAACTGCTGATACAGAAATTAAATAAACAAGCGGTCAACAGAAAACAGGGATAGTTCGAAAGTGACCTTTT
>CM057159.1:31771773-31796773 GCA_029962745.1 Echinometra lucunter | reverse complement strand
CGCGACCATTTTGGCTTGTTTTTGCTTGCTTTTGTTGTGATCATGTCGACGCTCAATGTTGTCATTCCTTGACAAAGGGCTATGCCCGAAATATCGGAATTATTTTCATCTCTACGGTTTTTTGTTCTACATTCGTCTTGTCTATATATGTGTATATACATATACCCAGATGTAGTAAATGGGTACCTTGTAGGATTTATTCCTTGAACGCACGCAGCGCTACGGTTGCTCGAGCTAAAGCCAGGGTAATAATATTCTTGCAGGGCCCTCTGGGAGAACAGTACATAGTACTGAAGAGGCTACCCTGGGTAAACAAGACATATTATTATTATTATTATTATTATTATTATTATTATTATTATTATTATTATCATTATATATTATCATTATGTATATATATATATCCATACCTACTCATAGGTTCTTATTTCTCGTTTCTCCTTTTCTGGTATTGTTTGATGTAAAATTCACGAATAAGGCCTGTACATGGCCATTGTTAGTATAATTGCCTTGCAGTAATGCGACGTTTGCTTTTAATAAATTAAACATTAACAAGTAATCAAGTTGGCAATAACGTAAGAAGGGTCTCCGTGTCATTGTCACTCAAGTATGGTTTAATAACAAAGTGACTTTTTTAAAAGTGATTTTGTTCCTTTTATCTAGACTGGGATCAGAAATTGAGAAAGCTTTCTTTCAAAGTCCGCTTTTAATCTAATTTTATCATAACGGATAAGGTCCCCGTGAGTAGTGAGATGCCTGCCATTAATGCACTAAGGAAAAAAGGTAGATGATTAATACAGTTGTGTATAATCTTTCTCCGTCTCTCTCTCTCTCCCTCTCTCTCCCTCTCTCTCTCTCTATCTCTTTTTCTCCTCGTATTGTGAATACGACATTGCAGTTTGCATATAGAGCGTAAGAAAGGAATTGAATCCCAAGAGAGTCATTGAAACTAAACCAACGAAATTACTTATACAGCTGTTTATTTATCCCCTTACTTCCTGCTCTTGCCTTTTTTTGTTTTCCTGTTTGTGTTCACAAGTCATGATTTAATAAGCAAACGGCGAATGCATGTTACTATATAGAGCATATGACTAGCTTGCTTGTACATGATGCTATAAAATGTCAAATGTGCTTTATACAACCGACACTACAGGCAGCTGATGATAATAAGCGTGATGATGATGATGATGATAATAATAGTAATAAAAATAATAATAATAATTATTATAATAATGATAAAATAATAATAATAATAATAATGATAATAATGATAATAATAAAAATAATTATAGTAATAATATTAATAATAATAATAATAATAATAATAATAATAATAATAATAATGATAATATTAACAATAATGTTAATGGTAAAAGTAATACTAATAATGGTGACAATAATGATGATAATGAAGATGATAATGAAGATGATGGTAGAAGAACAGCTTAAGTATACAGCGCCTTTAATACGCTTTGAAACAGACTAAACACTTTTAGGGAAGTTGATTAAAGAAGAAAAACTAGAGGGATAGTTTCCTGGAAAATGTCATGCATTTAGTACAATACAAACCAACCAAAGCTTTGCATTTGCAGTTAGGTTTATAAATATCTGATATTCTCTGTGGGCATCGGAAAAGAGGATAGGCCTATTTCTTTAATGCTGTTGAGCATCCTTGTTGGCTACGAGCCGCCCTTTTTTTTTTAAATGAAAACTACACAGACGGGTTTGTACAACTGCATATTTAAAATTATATTTTTCAAACAGGGAGATTATGATTGAAGTCCTCACATTTCGGTTGACTAATGATTGTGTAGTTTATAATTTCCTATATATGCAGCAGCATGCTAGTAAAATTGTTTGTTAACCATGTTAACGCTGAAGCCATACTTTTCAAAGCATAATGATGTAGTTTTGGACCCACTATTTGGGATATCTAAGGAAGATAACTAAGCAAGAACATGCATTCGATGTGATTTTAAAGTTTGCTCTCACTCCCATTAGTGGGAGCAGGAGTTCATCTAGCGGTAACGTCCACGCTCTTTACCTACAAACTGACTCTGATCGGACGTACACAGGTTCAAGTCCGAGTCACGTCTTTCGAATCATGCGAATGGTGACGCAAACGGTCGGTGGCAGACGTATGTTATTGACACACGTCTGAAAAAAAAAAAAACTAAGTTCAACACAACAACAGCTAAAAGGAAACTGGACAACCAAAAGGCGCCAAATCCACTTTGAGTGATTTTGAGTAAATCAAGGATAACCTATTTTCCTTCTTCAAAACATCAAGGCCTTTTGACTATCGGAAGTAACGATGTTAGACATCTAAAATGAGATTGAAAGACATCCTGCATGAATAGTAATTTTTAAAGAATTCTTTCGTTTTCATACATGACCTCCGATGCTGCGAAAAAATGTAGTATTTCCAAAAGGCGTTAAATTCAAACAAATCAAAAATCGATACAAATTACTTCTCATAAAGTGTCACTTTCATTCTCATTTATTAGATTACTAATGTTGATACTTGCAACTGTGAGAAGGTTTTATGTTTCAGAGAAGGACAATGGTTTGAATAAAAATCCTTGATTTACGCAAAGTGATAATAATGATAATAATAATAATAACAATGATAATAATACTACTAATAATGATATGTCTTGTTTACTACCAAGGGTAGCCTCTTCAGTACTATGTACTGTTCTCCCAGAGGGCCCCGCAAGAATACTATTACCCTGGCTTTAGCTGGAGCAACGATAACGCTTCGTGCATTCAAGGAATAAATCCTACCCAGGTACCCATTTACTACAAATGGGTCGAGTGGCTTTTGGAAATATCAACTTTTGGACCAAGTTTTTTTTTATTACTGTCCTTAAATATTCGTAAATTCAAAATAGTTATACTGGGGCACAAATGGAACGTCCAGTCCTGCTAAAACCTTGATTTCGCTGAAAAAATGAATTTAGCGCCTTTTTGAAATAAGCTTTTAAATTTAATACCGGAACTGCGATTTCGAAGGAATGAACACTACAACATGCCGTACGCAAGACGAAATAACTGGAAATAGTATTTCACAAATTACACTAAACATGGTAAAAGAAAACAGATAATGGAATTTCATACAATTAAAATCAAAGCACTCTGCAATATGAAAAACAGCTGATCTAAAACAAACATACAGCAAAATCATACTCGTGCAAAAGCAGGACAATTTCTAATTCAAATCTAGCACGAAGTAAAAAAGTTATCAAAATTATATAAATAATAAGATTTTTTTTTTAAAAACACAAACATATATTGAAGCAAATAATATGGTGTATAAAGCTCGTGTACAGCAAAATGAACTAAAATAATTTTCAAACGCAAAATGACACACAATGTAAATGAAAGTCATTCATTTTCTAGAACCGTGTGGCTTTGTGTTCCATATCCATGCCATTTACATAGCACAATAGGAGCTTATATCACATTTTAAAATGAGATTTTTTTTCTGGAGACATTTTTCAAGAATAGAAATTTCAATGTTTTAAAATCTGTCAATATTTTCCAAATGATGAAAATAATCTTTATTGTTGGTCCCTTTCGTTTATCCAGCGTCTCTCATAGTATATAGAATATATCTGGGAGAATTAGCCGTAAAGAAATATATCACCAAAAATATATATATATATTTTTTTCATCATTTTGAATTGCACTCATTTTATATACATAAGTAGACACCAATATTTTTTTCAACTAACTTGAAAATTTTGCTGACAGGGTGAACTACGACATGCAAGATGACAATGCTAAAGGATGGCAGGGAGTTTTATCATTCGCAAGTTTTTTTTTAAATTTTGTTTTGCTTACGTTGTTGCTGAGGGACCACTGCTCCTGCACCTTTAGAAATGTCAGATATTTTCGATCATAATTATTGGTTTTAGAATACATTAAATTTATAGAAAATCTTAATAGAAAACTACAATATTTATATCACACATCATGCCAACATTTCATCCAACGAATTATATTGATTCTGTCCAAGTAAAACAAAAGTGGGATGCACATTATGATGAAACAAAGACATGGATTATGATCGTACGACTGATATGTTAAAAAGTAAATATATTCATTGTTGGATATACTAGACATATGATAAATCAAAATACAATTACAATTTCAAACTGGAAAGGTATCTTACTTTCAATTCGTTGCTGCATGACGTTGAGGCGATTGAGCATTTCATCTTTCATTTCATTTATCCGGAAAGCCCTGCAAAAATAGGATTAAGAAACTGTTAACTATTGAAATTTGATATAAAGAGCTGACGACATGATACGCATGAATCATTTCACGTAAAATCCCAATCAGAAATGAAAGTTGTTATATTAGAAGTGAAGACAATAATATCCTTAGCAATACTTTGCATAACAATATGGCAGATATGAATGCATCCTCTCAACAAACTATATGGCTTTTCTTCTTTCGCGCCTCGGAAATGAAGATTCCAGATCAACAATACAGAAAATGCATGTATTAATATTACCATAATCATCACCACTGCTGTTGTTATTACTGTCGTTGTAATTATCATAATCATCAGCAGCAGGATCATTTTTCATCCTTAATTTTTTTATCATTATCATCATTATCATTATCATCGTTATCAGTTCATCACGCCCATCATCAAATACATTTAAAAGTAATATCACTCCAATCCTAACAGGCGCGTTGGTCTACCTCGTGTACGTTGATAAATATACAAAACCTGCAAAAGGAGAAGAAGGTGAGCAGTCAAATGCAAAATATATGAATTTCTGATTTAATGAAGTCGAATAATTACCATAATAAGGTTAATGGTAAACAGGGGGACTCATTTAAAGGTAATCATGAAAATATAAACATGGGGCATGGGGAAGAGGGAGGGAGTATTACAAAATGATATTTAAACAATAGAAAATACTTACTTTGTCATTTGTTCAGAGACGTGGGTAAGAACACCGTGGAGCACTTCATCATGAGCTAGAAAGAGAGAAAGAGAGAGAGAGAGAGAGAGAGAGAGAGGGAGAGAGAGAAAATGCTATGTTAGACAACTGCGATAGGATCCATTAACTCAGTGCAGTCAATCATTTATGACAATGATAATATACTAATCAAATAGTCGGCATTTCGAAATATATACAAAGACACGTACTTCCACTTCACTTCGTTTTCTCTCCCCCCCCCCCCTTCTCTCTCTCTCTCTCTCTCTCTCTCTCACTCAATTTCCTTCCATGCTCTCAGCATCCCCCTTTTCCCTGCATTGAAACAGATGAAAACGCCCCCATCAATTATACTCTTCAGGATCATATGCGCGCGCGCCCTCGCGCGCGTGTGTGTGCGTGTGTGTTTGTGTGGAGGTGCCGTGGTCGAGTGGTCTAACGCGTTTGACTGGAAACGCGAAAGTCGGGGTTTCGATCCCGGTGGTACGTCCTTATGCCCTTGAGCAAGGCAATTTATCTACATTGCTCCTTTGTCGTATATTAAATAAATGGAAATGCTATAGGCATTATTGATAAAAACGTGTGTACGTGTTTTTAAAAAAAGACCACAACAACAAGAGAAAAAAAAACAAAAACAAACAACGAGGTGCCGTAGTCGAATGGTTTAAAGCGCTTGACTGGAGACGCGAAGGTCCAGGGTTCGATCCCGACAAGGCACTTATGCCCTTGAGCAAGGCATTTTTTTCTACATTATTGTTTTATTGTATTTCAAATAAAGTGATGTGCTTTATCCATATTGATACCCACGTGTGCATGTGTTTGTTTAAAAAAGGTGCCCGGGAAGGGAGGGGGCATTAATATTGCTGCAAAAGTCTCTTCGATAAGCCTGTAAATTAGTTGCCGATTCAGCAGAGTAACAACAAATTAGCGAATAACACCGTGAATGACCCAGCTCAATAATGGGAAGAAGAGCCTAACAGTAGAATAAATGTTTACATCATTAAAATGCCTACTGAGTAATGATTTGTAAATACTTATTTTACTTTAATCCCACCAACCAAATGAACCAAACTTTCACCTAATACAGGATTGTTTGTTTTACTTTGTTTGTGTCATTTTTTAAAGTGCCCAGTTATTTGTTTTTATGTCGTCTACAGTACTGACATAAACATTAGAGACCAAATTATCGGTGGCAATATATTTTTTTTTCATATACTTCAAGAACTGTAAGGCGTTGCGTAAGTCATTCAGGCTTATCCCATTAACCGCTTAAAGAAACAAGAAGACCAAATATCGTATTTAAAAATCTGAAAGAAGAAAAATGACAAATTGTACAATGAAAAAAGACGTTCTTGAACTAATTCGTTCATTGTTGTTCTTCTCCTCCTCCATTTTCTTCTTTCTTCCCTCTTTTCTGCTCCGTTATTCTTGATTCCTTCCCCCCCCCCCTTCCCCCTCCTAATAATTATTGTAATGCAGTTTAAGTGCCCTTCATTCAAAATGTTCAATGCGTTTTGCTGCCAACACATCTTACAGTCACAAAGCTTCATATGATTTATATCGGTATTCAGATCAGTAGATGGAATGGGACATGGTCTATGGCTTTTGCAACCTATTACCAACGCTTATCGCCATGGTAACCAGAATAAATATCACGTTGCCATGCCAACGCTCATTAAGAAACAGTCAATCTAGCACATAGCGGTTGCCGTGCTGCAAAGAGTTCTGAACTGTGTTGTCATTTGGCATAATGTAAAATTTATTTGGTTGCATTGCAAACGAATTTGATGGAGACGTAATAATGGAAATGCAAGTGTTTGCGAATTCATGAAGAAGAATCGTGAATCACATAAATGAAATTTAAAACAAATAAAACAGAAGAGTCGTGACTGACTACTTCTGATCACTAAAGCTTTCAAGCACATAGATTTAGATCATTGAAATGTAACGTTTCCATATTATTATTTCGTTAATACTGTTCCGGAGCTATGTGCAAGACTAAGGCAAGTGTCACCCCCCCCCCCCCCAGCCTGTAGAAAAGAAGGAGAAAGAAACATACTGGGCGTTCCAGCAAAGGAAAATAAATCAACTGTAAAAAAAAACAAAAACAAAAACAACAACATAGAAAAGTACCATGCATTTATCGATATTGAGTTTTATCATGTAGAAAAAAAAAATAATTCGAGCGCTTTCGAATGGTAACTTCATCATGCTGCCAGGGTCACGCATCATTGAAAACCATGTCTTCAAAAGTTAGCGCAGAATCCTAAGTGGTTTGCGGAGTTGGAGCGGAATGGATATTTCAGGAATCCTGGAAGCTCTCGTCATGTTCATTTGCATCGTTCATTTTGCAAATCAGAAGGCTCGTTGTAATATAGTTTTTTTTCCTTAATAAAAAGTCTCAAGAAGATTAAAAAACGTGTCACCTACCATGCCTACATGATAATAGTCACAATTCTTGACCACGAAGATTTTAGATCGACAGCATGTTCCTTTATATCAAATGCTGCAGACATCTACTAGTTGTCTACAAATATAGATATCTGTGAAATCAGCAAGCCAAATCTCCAACCCAAATGTGATTTTGTTTTTACTTCCTTTTTTTTTTTTTTTTTTTTTTGTCTTTAATGTGCATTGCTTTTGGATTTTTAAACTCTTGTTGCTTCTTTGCTCGGCAAACGCTTTTTGCATAATGTTTTTTTTTTTTTTTTTTTTTTACCACAAGTAGCCTAAGAAAGTTTTTACAAAGTGAGAACCCTGAAAAATAGATCGGCAAAGATAGGACCCGATTACTAAAAATGGGGAAAAAACAATGAAGAAAACTGCAGAATCCAGATCACATCCTAACAAAATAAAATTCGGTAACATCATAGCTTTAGCTTTTTCATGCAAGTGAACCACATTGGATTCATAGTCATAAGTGACCCCGGAAAACTGAAAAAATGTGTCCAATGGAAAGCATACAAATACTCTAGGTTGTGATGCTTGTGATATCAAATTCAGTAGCGGAAGATGATATAGTTCATTTATACGCATTCTTTTTTCAAAGTTGGGATTCCTTTTTTCTGAAGGCGCAGTATGAATGAACAACCAAAAGTGTGAGTACGGGAATGCAACGAATGGGAAATTATGCTATACCATTTCTAAATCCTTCCCCCACTCGACGACCCCCTCGAATTTCATCAATAGAACATGTGCCTCCGTAGTGTGTGCCTCCCTCTTCAGTACCCCAGCCATTATGACTAAATTCATAACACGCGATGATATGTGCAAGGTCATTTACTATATGTATCATAATATCATGGGTAAAACGATTGTGTCGCTGCTGCCACTGATGTGATAATGGTTGATCAGTATGCTTTCAATTCTGTTGATTACTCTAAATTAACCCCTGCAGAATAATTAATCATATGGGTGTGTTGTGAAAAGCCTTGTTAAAGCTGAAGAGTTGAACAACTGGACTTGGAAAAGACAACTCTTTTCATTTATTAGCTCACTGGCTACTGAATTAATTCATCCTCATAAACTTACTATATGGAACTTACGGTTCCCTCGGGCAGTAGCTAAAATAATTATCATTATTTATTGTCCACTTTTCGTTCCATCCTCCTTTCGTTAAATATTTCTCAATGCCACCAGCAAACCCAGGGTTTAAAAATAACGGGACGCGTGGGGCAGAGCGCCGCAAGTTTATTCGAAAGGCATGCGGCGCTATTTCAAGTGATTTTAATCGGAAGGCCCTGTGGCACTTTTGGAGCTAAGGAATGAGGGGGGGGGGGGGGCATTATGCATGCCATTTCTTCAAAGAGGAAAATTATGGAAGTAGGTCACATTTTCCAAAAGGCTGTAGCTATCCGGAGCGAAACATGATGCTTTACAGTATAAGTGGAACACGAAAGCCTCTAGCGAAAGAATCATCTCCGTTAGAGAGAACTATTCATAATGTTCCCCTAAACAACAAGACGGGCAGGGATATCAAAACTCATGAGTATCATATTACTATCATCAAATGATTTAGAATATTGAATTGAATTGAATGCAATTGATTTGATTTTATTTATTGTCCATAAATGGATATGCACACTAAGAAATAATTGCACCCTATAAATGCGACAATGGCTGCACCTTTTTGGGTGCAATCTTGCACCCCGGACGAAAAAAGGTGCAAAAATGCACCTTTTTGTTCTTGTTTGCACCCTGAAATGCCCGTTTGCACCCTAAAAGGTGCAAATGCAGAGATTTTTGCGTACAAAAAGGTGCAAATTTGTACCTTTTTCTAAATGGGTGCAACTCTGCACCCTTTAGGGTGCAAAATGCGGCTAACTGCACCTCTAAATGTGCAAAAAGCTTGTAAAAGGTGCAAATTTGCACCCTAAAAGGTGCTCCCAGTGTTGCATGTGAAGGGTGCAAGACTGCATCTTTTTTAATGTGTGGAATGTATATGAAGCAGGCTGTTAAACGCAGAGCTCGTGATTAAAGAGAAAAATGTTGTAGCCTTTACGTAAAACGCTTTTCACACTGTTGAAAACTGATATTCTTTCCAAACGGCATGAATGGAAAGGCTGTAGACTTGGATCAGAATGGTATTATTGCATTTGATTTTAACGCAAAAATGAATTACAGTCTTCCTTCGCCCTGTCAAACGCTATGCAACGCAAAGCGGTGACCCTGATTCCACTTATGATTTGATTTATCTCTTTATTCTCATAATATTTCACTTTTCATATTTAAAGAATTCGAGTATGGCAACAAGATAACTGTTATATAAACGGATTACTGCCAAGCATTTTCAACCTTTAATTGGATCACGCAGAAAAAAATCTGTAAGATGTTCGGAGCTCAAAGAAACTACTTCCTTTGAAAAAAAGGGGGCCCAATGACAATAACATATGAAGATAATGCACTCTCGGGAGAATTGTACTATTTTTGCATCTCGTGACAGACGAATCAAGTAGCAAAATATGTTGACACTACCACGAAGAGAATGAATTACATAGTAAATGTGGAAAAATAAGGAAAAAACTAAGGTATGTTTTTACTTGTGATGGAATCTAAAGTCGAAATAATATACCGGGTGTCCCAGAAAAAGCGGAACGGTGGATTTTCAGTACTTTACCCTCAAAAAATAGATAATCTTTTTACATTAGTGGGTAAAGTATCATCTACCGAAGAAAATGATACCAAGATTATCAAATTTGGTGAAGTAATTTGTATTCTATATATGCCCGTTTCTTAAAATGTAGTCATTTTCAAATTTTTGGCGACTGATGAGAATAGCTTTGTGTCGGGATGGCCTTTCATACACGATGTTTGAGGTAAGTTCATTGATGCATGTCAGCAACAAAACCTGCCATACACATGCCATATGGAAGGCCATTTCCGACACAATTCTGCTCTCCACTGTCGTAAAAAAACATGCGAAATTCGAAAATTAATGTATTCTAAAAAAAAAAAAAGGGGGGGGGCATAAAATCAAAATTACTTCACCAAATTTAATGATCTTGGTATCATTCTCTTTGGTAGAAGATGATTTACTTACTAAAGTCAAAAGTTTATCTGCTTTCTGGAGGTAAAGTACTGAAAATCCACCGCTTCGCTTTTTCTGGGACACCCGGTATACGTGCTTCTAATATATCAAAACATGACAGGGAACGAAAATAACGCTACGCATCCAGTGTAACGAATATTATGATTATATCCTTAATGTAATCGTGAAAGAACCATAGTCAATGCGATTTCAGTCACGTTCAGGCATCAGCTATACACAGGCATACCACTCACATAGTAAAATCACACACATAACCTCAACCCACACTAAAGCCCATTCCGTCCTCAATCAATCTTTCCGATCCATGATATTTTCCACTTTGTTTCCCCGTACGATGTTCCCCTTTCGTGTCTTTGAATTCCTTTCCCTTTTCGTACCCTAAATAGATGTGGAGGCTTTTCCTCCCACCAAGATTGTCGGGGAAAAATCCTTTTCAGCAACTTAATCGCTCCAGCTTTATGTATGTCAAAACCGCGGGTACATTGACTAGAAAACAATTATTGATCGTTTGCCTCTGAGGCACATGAAATCTTACATTCAGTCTGTGATAGTTGCCAAAACGCCATGCCAAATCTGATCGGACTCTAAGATCAAATGGTCCTTATGGTCGACCTGGTGTGGCGTCAGTCGGGGGGGGGGGTCACGCCCCCAAAATGGGGTGGGGACACAATAAGGCATGTCCCCCCCCCCAAAAAAAAAAAAAAAAAAAAAGTAATCTATGCCGACAACCATAATGTTATATGTGACTCGTCACAACAAAATCAGACAGAAGTCGCGCGAAGAGAAGTCGAGAAAATGGGCAAAATAGTAAAAAACTCCAAAATTTTCGAAATTTTGTTTTCTTTATTTTCTGGATCTTCCATGTTTCAAGTATGCTCTGTAAAAAAATCTAGCGAAAACAATAAAGGGAAAGGGTCGAAAAAGCAATTTTTCTGCGAGTGTTTTTTTCGGTCAGTCAGATCTTTTTCGGACACACGAGCGAGATCCAAAGATCAAATTTAGCTCCGCGCTAAGCTCCGCCCCCTAGCGACACACGCCTTCGCTAATTGGCCATTCATAGTCACATGATCTCAGCAAAGAATGACGCAATGTTGTGTGGTTTTTCAAAAGCGAAAACGCGATTTAGCAAAGAAAAAAGGAAAACCTGAGCGGGTTGGGATTACTATTATTTTGACGGAGATAACAAAGATGTGTCTCGTCGTGTGTTGTTACTTTTTGAAAATGGAAACTTTTATAGAATTTTTGAACAGTGATGAAAAATAAAAGTAATTATTTTTCTGAAAAGGGGTAAATGATTAAACGGAAAGAAGTACAACTCGCATACAAGTCATGCCCTTCTTCTAAACTCGTGTTTACGAGAATTGAGAAAATGGACAAACCTTGATTAAGACATGTAATCCGTTTTATTTAAATTTAAATTTTAACATGATGCCAGATTGAAATGAAAGAACAAGAGAGAGAGAGAAAGGGGGAGACAGAAAGAGATAGAGGGGGAAAAGAAAGAGAAATTACCAAAGGAGGGGAGGGGGCAGTCTGTGTAAAATAATGTCCATGATTATTGTTGCGTGATTTTAGACCGAAGTCAAACTAATAAGACAAAGTCTTGGTTGTGGTTTGGTGGTGGAGAAGTTAACGGAATAGACTAAAGAAGAGAAAGAAAGTAAAAAGCTCGTCAAAATTACTTCGGTATTTAGGTTTTGGCATGGTTGGTAAGGGCTCTCTTGAACATTTGCAAATTCCCCGGAAAGTGTAAAATAAAATGGATGACAGTATTGAACAAGGAATCCATGGGCAAGGGTGTTTGTGGGTCGGGATGAAGATAAGTAAACGCGTGGATAAAAGAGTGAAACACTTAGGAAGGAAAGAAGTTTTCAAAAAGCCTCGAGTGTTTTATGATGTATAAAAGCTATCAACGCGAGGACATCGGAAAGACAACCAAAAGGACCTAACCCCGGGACCTACCCCTCCTCTCCCCCTTCCGGGCTTTAGAAAGAGAGAACAAAGCTATAGCTTTCAGCGATTCTGATCAAAGCCGTGCCTTTATACATCCACAAACGGCAGCGAATTCTACAGTAAGGGTGGGGTGGGATGGGGATAATAGATCTAGAGTGACCTCTAAAAGAAAGTAAGGAAAAGCGTTTTCAAAAGGCGGTTGACTTTATGGATTAAATTTTATTGAAAATTGAAATGAAGATGGGTATAGTGAAAATAACCATTATCCTGTTCATGATCATGCTCTTTTCTCTTCACATCAGTTTCTAAAAAACCAGATAGCACGTTCTACAAAAAAGATCGATTTAAAACGCTACAAAGTTAAAAAGAAGTGATTTTTTGTTATGTTGAATTAAAGGAATTTGCTAGTGTTATTTCTAATCCTTTAAAAACACCAAACTGCCAAATACTCAGTGTACTGAGTGTAGCTTATTTAAATCGGGCAGAGAAGAAATAGAAAATTGGACTACAGATAAAAAAGCGGAGAGGAAGAATAAGGAGAAAGGAGAAGACGGTGTCGAGAAGACAGAGGTCTTTGGTTGCGTTTCTTTGGTTGCGTTTTTTTGAAGAAAAAATGTAGCTTAACAGAAGAAACTATAGGCCTATACTCTTGCAAAAATTGGCCAAATAAACTTGGAGATAAACATGATAAAATATACGTCGCCTTTGAATAATGCTCGAACTCGTTTCCGTAACAGATAGCGTGGAGAAACGATAGAGAGGGAGAAAAAAGAAGAAGGATGAGGAGAAAAGGAAGAAGAAGAAGAAGAAGAAGAAGAAGAAGAAGAAGAAGAAGAAGAAGAATGTGTTTTGGTGTATTGGGCGTCTCACAAGTTTGGTGAAAACGTTTATTGTGGAGAAGAATTGTGGCGGTGGTACGTTAAATAATGACGCTTTCGGTTATAAACTTTAGCAAAAAAAATAAATGACAGTATTGAACAAGGAATCCAAGGGCAAGGGTGTGAGTGAGGGTCGAGATGGGGCCGGGCAGGGAGGAAGATGAAACGCTAATGTCGCAGTCGCACCAACGAAACTGACTCCAAACCGACCAATGGCATGTCATTGAAAATAATAGTTTTGATCGGTCTGGAGTCGGTTTCGTTCGTGTGATTGCGACATAAGAAAGGAAGGAAAGAAGTTTTCAAAAGGCTTGAGCATTGCTTAGTGTTTTATGACTTTTAAAAGCTAAAAAAGAGGACAAAGAAAGAATAACCAGAAGGACCTATACCCCTCCCCTCCCCTTCCGGGTTTTAGAAAGACAGAACAAAGGTATAGCTTTTAGTGTTGTGATCAAAGCCTTTAACGGGCAGCGAATTCTATGGCAAGGGCGGGGGTGGCGATCAATAGGGCCAGGCCGGGAATGATGAGGAATAATAGATCTAGAGTGACGCTAAAAGAAAGTAAGGAAAATAAGTTTTCAAAAGGTAGTGGACCGTAGATTAATTTTTATTGAAATCAAAATTAAGAAGGGTATAGTGAAGATAACCATTATTCTATCCATGATCATGCTCTTCTCACTTCGCATCAGTGGCTTTAAAAAAAAAAGACCCAGAAAGCACATTCAAAAGAAAGATTGATTTAAAAACTCCACAAGATGGTTTTTCAGTGAACACGAGTATTTTCTTTAGTAGAGAACACAAAAAAGAAGGTAAAATCAATCACGTACAAAAGCTTGTAAGTTCACGAACCGGCTGCGAGTTCTATTGCATTTTTTTGTTGTTTTTTTTTTGTTGAGAGGTGAAAGAAAGAAAAGGAACTGGGTCAACAAGAAGATGATTAGGAAGGAGAACACAAACTGGTATAGACATGTCACCTTTTTTTATTAGTTAATGACTATTAGCCATTTTTAAAAGTGGAGAAAAGAAATGTAACGATAATTTTGTTGAATTAAGGGGAACCTCTCACCAACCGTGGGGTAAATAAACGTTCATAAGGAAGATTTCCGCCAAATAATACTCGAACTCGTTCTCGTCATTTCACTTGTTGGCTTGAAGGAACGATAGAGTTTAAGAGAGAGAGAGAGAGAGCAAGAGAGAGGAGGTCGAAAAAGGAGAAAAGAAGAAGAAGAAGTAGAAGAAGAAGCAGAAGAAGAAGAAAAGAAGAAGACGAAGCGACATAGGTGTTTGGGTGTATGGGGCGTTTGATAAATGCGGTGTAAAATTGTTATTGTGGAGGAGATAGTGGGGGTATTACGTTAATGACGCTGGCGGTTGAAAAATGGAACCGTCAATTTTTATCTGCAATTCGCTTTCAAAATGATAACAGGTCGACTGAAATCACAGTGGCAAGAGAGACAAGTCATTTCCAAGCCTCGCGGTGCTTTATCCCGGTTTATCCAAATTACACTCTTTGTTGAGAAAACAAAGCGCGGATTCTGGAAGAGAGAAGGCCCCACGCCATGACTGCCCCGAAAGGCCTGCAACGCACAATAGCAGAGTAATACGGCTGCGATTCTCGGCGGAAGCTTTTCGGAGCCGTAAAACAACTTGTCTTTTTCCCATGAAAAACAATATAATTCATGACCGAAACAATTTAAAACTTATGTTTTTAGTGAGTAGAAATACTATAGAATCAGGAAAAGCAGTTTTTATTCCATTTTATGAACGGTTGCTAAGGCCTTTTCCAGAATGAATTTGACATTACCCGTTGGAAAATGCCTCGTGAAGACAAAACGGAAGTCAAACTTTAAAAGCGTTTTTCTCGAAGAAATACTTTTCCAGAGCCCCCGCCTTCTCGGGGTTTAACGGCAATTATCTCAACAAATACTCTACCCCTTAGCTTGAGCTATATATCAAATTAAAGCTTGAGAAATGGGGAATCATAATCATTCAAAATATGACATTTGAAAAAATGCGACTTCTGTCTGATTTTGACGTGACGGGTCACAATTATGACTATAAGCTTATTATTCATGCCAACTTTGCTTTGGGATATCGTAGATAATTATGTACAGTATCTGGATTTATGGAAAGCCTTATACCCGAGAGAAGATAATTATGTTGCTGTTGTTGATGTTTATGATGGTGATGATGATAATGTTGATAATATCAATGACGATGATAATGATAATAACAACATCAAAAATAATAATAATGATAATAATAATACGTAGTAGTAGTATAATGATGATAACACCAAAAACAACAACAAAATTAAAGCAGTGGTGCTTATGACAGCAACCAAAAGATAAACATGACTACGGAGATAGCAATCATAATCATAGACAGATATATCAACGGAAATAAAGTAGAGCTTCGTAATACTGCATTGATCATCGCGTAGTGACATGACTCAGCAGGACTTAACGCACATTTATTTGGATGAACACCAAGGGAACGCCTTTGCGCATGCAATAATCAAATTTTTAGAAAAGGTAAAACAATGTGATTCTTAAGGATTCAGTCGACCTTGAATTTAAAAAATGTAATGAAATCCCCCAGCTATCTAATAACAAACAACCCGTTGTTGTTTTGTGGTATACTTTCCCCAAAAGGGAAGGTGCTGATCAGTGGTAAGAAATGGTTTTGAAAGTAAACTAGACTGACGTCAATTTGTAGGGTTTCTGATAAAAAGCTAGCTTTCGCAGTCACACTTTTGCCATGTTAGGAATATGATAGAGCATCATTCTCGCCGCGTTCCACTAAGGCTTTTAACAAAAAGCAGGAGAATATGCGGTATATGGGAATAGACACCGTTACAACAACAATAATATTTTTGTTATTGGAGGTGTTTTGGGTAAAGTGTTTTTGTTGTAATGAGGAACAGCAATATCCTGCAAAAGCAAAGTATGAAAGTGAACAGAAAGCGTAGAAGAAAAATGAGGTGGGGGGAGGGGGTGAGAGTCCATAATAAGTCATAATGAACTTATTAATTTGGAAAATATTAAAATTTTACTGTTTTTTTTTTCCTGAAATTTATTTTGTTCAGTGTCTCACTAATTCTGTTCTTTTTTAACAATATTATTTCATTTAAAAAATTACTTGGTCATTACGAGATTACTGAATTTAAATATTTGTTTTGTATTATGTTTACTATGAGGAACACGCCAGTTGGCAAGTGAATTGATAATTTCTTCAAATCTTAACGTCAGTGAAAAAGAAAAATAATAACAAGAAATAAATTCATCACTTCCGTGTTACTCATGCTGAACAAACTAATAGCAGTCCCCCTATTTAGTGCAACTATTATCCTTATCACCTAGCAGTATTCTTTTTTTCATGGTGATATCAGTGAAATATGTGATATTCGTATTATTATGTTATTCAGCAAAGACAACCAAGAAAGCGGCCCAAGAGGGCAATCCTGTAGTGAAATTTATAGAGAGTCACGCGGATAATAGATAAGGGTCTTATTTCTGATCAATTTTTCTTATAGAAGGACATCAAATGGCAACGTAACGAAGTCAAAATGCTGTCAATGCTACGAGAATATTGTTACAGCGCAAATTGTAATTTATTAATTTCCTGAATAATTTGCTAATTACTGAGAGTATTAAAAGGCCACTGCCGATACGATTATCCAAAGCCGGGGGGGGGGGGGGGGGGGGGAGGCAATATAATAATCGTCGACCACTGTTAATGATGATTATAGTGTATGGCCATCAATTACCGTTCGAATTGTGTTCCTTCACTGCACCTCCAAAAAGTTGTTGTTGATGTTTTTTGGGGGTTTTTTTGTTTGTTTGTTTGTTGTTGTTGTTGTTTTTTTTTTTTTTGCTGTCTGGTCATTTCCAAACATAAATTCATCAAACTATGGAGAAAGTCATATGGTGAAATAAATGATACCATTGCCGGCAATTATTTCACAAACAAAATTCTAAAACTATTCGATTTCATGATACTCTGATAAAATTAAAAGAAACAACAACAGAAACAAAAAACAAGACACTCTAAATTTCCTACACTTGTAGAGGGAGAAATCCCAGACTCGATTAAAAATCTTAATCTAACAGATTTAGAAATTAGTCTTTCTTATTTAAATTGCTTTATACATTATTTGTATTTTCCCTTATAACAGTCAACTTAGACTGATTTCTAATCTTATCAATTTAAAGTGAAACGAACATACATAGTACTGATTACATTAACTATAGACCAATTTCACGGCCGGTTTATGTATTTGGCCCTCTATCGGCGACGCCATTGCTGCTGTGGGCAAGCGCGCTGACCGCGATTGGCTCTGAATGTAAGATATGAGATATGCCCCGATATTGTTCCATTTACTTTATTCTAGATCAATAAAATAAAGCATGGATACATGGGTAGATGAGGTAAGACAATGGTCATATCTGACGGATGAAGGTATGATGTATTTTTGTAATTTCGATGGTTTTTCAACTTAGTTTTGTCAGTAAAAGTTCGATTGCAGCATAGAAGCCGTAGTAAACGGGAGCTCTAAATCTTACCCTGTTTACAAAGTCAAGTTTTCACTCATTAAATTTTACGCCAAAGTACATAATGATAATGTTTCTTGACTTAAAAGTCCTTTCTGTTGATGTTTTTACCCACTGGCGACGAATTCCTTCACATTGCTTACGGAAACCTGTGTAGGGAGTACGGCTTCTCACACAAACAGGCTTTATGAGTCAAAAGCGAGTGAATTTCGCACTCAGTTAGCTTCCAATTTTTAAAGTTTCTCTAATCCTTGTGGCATTTGAGCACCGCACAGCTGCGACCTGAACTTCCCTGATAATTTATCATTGCAAATATTAAAATAAATATGCATATACTGGTCAAAATAGACAAAAAAATCGAACGAATGTACATAACGCGCTATTGACTTGTGTACTATAAAAGTTGGAGCGCCCACAGCAGTATGTCGAACTGTGTCGAACAGTCTGCTGCCCTCTTGCGTTGTGAAATTGGTCTATAGACAACATAATTTAGCCTTTGTTATAATTATCAGGACACTGTGGATAAAATAAATCTTTAACGTGAATTGGGGTCCTTATCCTCCTTGAGATGGAAGAGCATACCCCCCCCCCCCCCCCCACCATGTTTACTAAAGCTGGAATGACCCACTCTCGTAATCAGATATCACATGTAGCCACACATTCAAAGAAAACACACACAGAAACATGATGAATACCTGTATTTTCAAAAGTCACATTTTCCATCAGAAATAAGGTATTTTAACTTCCGATTATTCATCATAAAAGCAACATAAAGCCCGTCAGACATATCCGGTGAAGAAAAAAAATATTTTCGAGAATAACCACTAAGCCATTGTAAGCCCTCGTGCACTTTACTTGCTGATTGTGAATTCCATTTTCTTTGATACTATTGAAGCGCATGTGCAATTGTAGAAATGGGCAATTTCAAGCGTTTCAGTTGCTGATTCCATTTCAGTATTATTTAGGCATGTTGATGCCACCCCATGTTATTAAATTCAGCTTGCTTGATGCGTGATATTCTGAAAGGTATGGGAAAAGCTAATGAATAGTGCAATGTCATGTTTTTGTGTCTCTGTACTTTTCAAAATATATGTCCTCCGCATATTTTGAACACACATGGCATTCATAGTCCAAGAAGATGAGACATGAAATGATAATGTATTTGCTTTCAAATAGATCTATGCTTTTGAGAAGCTATACAAGTGACGAAAGAGTAAATTTTGTATAATTCACATGACCTGAATTTAGATCTTACTCATTAAAACATTTGTTTTTCCTCTCGTTCAAGAAGGTAAGTTGTATGTATTGATCACGATCTATAGGGGAGATAAGAATTTTCCTAAAGTCTAATTCAGCACATTCAGAGATCCTTTCAGACCTCTTTACTTACTACAGCACCAACAGCAGCAGCAGCATCATCAACAACACCAAATTATGATCCAAACACCACACTTTACTAAATGTGTGAATGTTCCTGTGGAACAATAGGAGGGAGTATGGGAAAAGGAATCGGTTTGTACAACAGAACTTCTTTCGCTTTAGTATCTGAGTATTTATCGCTCCCGTAGATGATGCCCTACTTTCGCAAAAGGAAGGAAATGATTTTCTTCTTTACTGATTTGACATTTTAAAGGTATACTTTATATAACTGATAAGGAGATAAGTGATAAAAATGGACCCATTTCTGAAATATTTGGTGGCAAAAGAAAGCAAGTGAACAAGATTGACTGGAGAACTCTGACTAAAGGAAGCTAGTTTTTTTCTCTCAAATCTCCATGTTGAAGGCTTTGTTTTAAAAAAAAAAAGAAAGCTAATTCAATTCGTGATCTTTGTACTCTTTGTCACTTGCTTCCTTTTTGCCAACGTAAGGAAGTGTGATTTCAGCCTTTCGTTTCAGCCATTGAGCATGCTGAGGGTAGACTGGTGTAATGAATTTACGTGAAATTTACCTTCTCCAGGCCGACTTTGAGCCACAACGACCTTGTACGGTTGCCTGAAATGAAAGAGAAAAATAATAATATGACTCATATTTTTTTCAGCTATAACTGATAAGGGTGGAGTTTAAAAATTAAAAACAAGCAAACAGTTGTCGTTTTCAATTTGCATATTTTTTCGGTTCCTTTTTTTTTGGGGGGGGGGGGGGGGGGCGGGGGGTGGTTGGGTATTATTGCCCAGTACTCCCCTATGCATCATGCAATCATTCAAGGTGTAATGTCATTATTATATTTTGTCAGCATTTCAAAATGCACTTTTCAAAGCAATATCAATCATGCGACCTTTGATCCTGGAAAAAAATGATTACACGCAACGAACCGAGGCATGTAAAACAATCATCTTGATTAGTATAATGCATGTTTAATTTGTTGACAGCTCAACCATAGCAGATAGGAGATGAACTCTTTCATGTGGATTAACTGGAACCTAACTTCTGTCAACAAAGCCACAGGCGTCTATATTTGTAAGTGGTTTCTCATTTGAAAGATAAATTATTATTTCATTTGTTATTCTCGCAATTGATGAATGGAATAAAAATGGGAATATAAAAAATTGGCATTACTTGGCTCACCCTGCCCCCTCCCTTCCATCTGCAACCCAGACAAAACGAACTGAGAAACAATAATTTGATTGCTGGACATAGTAAAGGAACAATACATTTCTTCATCCATTCCTTTATTCGTTGGTCTGAGTTATTGCACTGTATGCCAGGTAAGTTTTATTTAAAAAAAAAAAAAAGCAAACAAACAAACATGTTTTCAATACTTATCATATCCCTTCGCAGTATGAACTGATAAGTTCATACTGCAAAGTATAAGTACTGAAAGCAAACATGTTTTCAGTATTTATTTTAGGAATAATTTAAGGAATGTTGCATTTAGAAGAAAAAAAATAATCACAGGCCCTTCTTTGATATGGAATAATCCAAGCATGTTTGATGATATATGAATGTTGAAATACTACGGCGTGTGAAAGAAGGATACCTACCTTGCTGTGTTGACCGGCATGGTCGGTGCAATGGAAACCAAAGCTCCTTGCTGATCCTTCAGAGTTATATTCGCCCATCTGTATGGGAGATGAGAAAAAAAAGCAGTGAAAGAGTTGCAAATTTTTTTAAAAGGCATTCTCTCTCTGTCTATCTTGTTTACCTTTTTGAATACAGCATTGGGTTATATATGGTTATCGTTTTATGGTAAGTAGGGATTTGGATTATGGTTATGTGTAGCGGTTTGTTTTGCCATTACCAATGCTGCCCTTCTTGTATGGTTGCAGCATGTTTAAGAACGAAGTAATGTTATTAATTATTTAGTTTTGATCTTATTTTTAGTGTATTATTGGAATGTTGAAATGTTTACTGTTTAAACTGTGACCATACGAACACTAAGGAAATTTGGAAAAAAAATAATAAGGAAATCTAAGATATTATTGTTTTGGAAGCACATGGCAAGTAATACTATTATTTTTCCTCTTCTCTCAAGTCTTTACCTTCGTCTACTACTTTTAACCGGTGGTAGAACATTTACTTATGTTTGTCTGTCTATTTGTTTGTTGTCGTTTGTTCATATACATGATTATGGCACTACATTGATGAGTAAATCCGCCAAAGCACCTCCAGAATATACCTGTTGGATGACTGTAGCCCGGGGGGGGGGGGGGCACTCAGTATATAATGCGTGGTGGGTATGTGCCGCGGAGAAGACCCCCATTTTTACACTCAAATTTCCGTTCCAAAGCATAGCATTTTTATCTTATTGAGAAAAAAGAACAAAGAAAGCCGTTCCAGAGCATAGCATTTTCTTCTTATCGAGAAAAAAGAAGACATAAATCCGTTCCAAAGCTTCGCATATCTTTCGTTACGCCGTTCCGGCCGCATTGATCCGCTACAATGAGCTGCATTTTTGGTGAAAAGCGGCCCGCAGAGCGCTGTCCGACCATCGACTCTGCGCGAGCGCACCCGGCGCCCGTGCCGGCGGGCTAGCTGCATGCACGTATGCTCGTTCCGTAGGGATACATACGCACTCACCACGCTCACACACAGGCGAACCGTTCAAAAGACCCCCGTTTTCACAAACATTTGTAGTTCCGAAGCCCGTTCCGAAGACCCTCCTTTTCACAATAATCCCGTTCCAAAGCCCCCGTTTTTTGTCTCGCCCGCGGCACATACCTACCACTTTTTGGGTCGAGTACCCCCCCCCCCCCCCAAGACTGTAGTTAGAAGGGGAAGGATGAGGAGAAGATCAGGAGAAAAGAAAAGAAGAACAAACAAGAAGAATGCGAAGAAAAGAAGGAAGAAGAAGAAGACGAAGAAAGAAGATGTAGAAAGATAAGAAGAATACAAAGAAAAGAAAGATATTAAGAAAGAGTAGAAGTGGTAGTAGAAGTAGTAACTAGTATAGAAGAAGAGGAAGAAGGTGAAGAAGAATACCCAGAAAAGGAAGACATTAAAGAAAGAGTTGTACTGGTGGCAGTAGTAACAAGTAGGAGAAAGAGGAGGAAGGAGAAGAAGTAGTGATGACGATAAATGATGATGATGATGATGATGAGGAGGAGGAGGAGGAGGAAGTTGGAGAAGCGTGTTTATATCCCTATCATATATATTTATTTATTTATTTATTTATTTATTTATTTATGTATTTATTTGTTTATTCATTTGTTATTTGCAGTTCTAGTTAGACAAGGGAGAACTGTCAGTTACAGAACTGCTATCCACAAAAACCCCGTCGCTTATAGACCAATTTCAATTTGGCCCTATATCGGCGACGCCATTGCTGCGGTGGGCAAGCGCGCTGACCGCGATTGGCTCTGTGTACAAAATGAATACAAGAAATGAGATATGCCCTGATATTGTTCCATTTACTTTATTCTAGATCAATAAAATAAAGCATGGATACATGGGTAGATGAGGTAAGACAATGGCCATATCTGACAGATGAAGGTATGATGTATTTTTGTACTTTCGATGGTTTTTCAACTTAGTTTTGTCAGTGAAAGTTCGATTGCAGCATAGAAGCCGTAATAAGCGGGAGCCCTCAATCTTACCCTGCACCATCTTACCATGCACTGGCGACGAATTCCTTCACATTGCTTACGGAAAACTGTGTAGGGAGTACGGCTTCTCACACAAACAGGCTTCACGAGTCAAAAGCGAGTGAATTTCGCACTCAGTTAGCTTCCAATTTTTAAACTTTCTCCAATTCTTGTGGCATTTGAGCACCGCACAGCTGCGACCTGAACTTCCCTGATAACTTCTCATTGCAAATATTAAAAGAAATCTGCATATATTGGTCAAAATAGCCCAAAAAATCGAACGAATGTACATAACGCGCTATTGACTTGCGTACTATACAAGTTGGAGCGCCCACCGCAGTATATCGAACTGTGTCGAACAGTCTGCTGCCCTCTTGCGTTGTGGGATTGGTCTATACTGTAAGAAAATCATGTAAGCAATCGACTGGAATACTTCAGAAAATTAACGCATTGAAAAAAAAAAAATCAATACAAGAAAGTTCATCTAATGACATACATACAAAATAATCAATCAGAATAACATTAATAAGATGAAGATAACAAAATAACAAAGGAAAAAGGAAAGAGAAAAATTTAGATTGATCTCACACTTGTATGGTTGTTGAAACCCATCATTAAAATGAGTTATTTAGATATATCTACTTTGCATTATTGCGTGACAATTTAAAAGCAAGCAATGACCCTCTTTGATTCACACCAGCATTGCTAATTAACTTATTGTAACTGGAATGAGCTATTTATCCGGAATTTTGTTTCAAACGAATGAACTGAGCTAGTGGGCATTTATTTTGAATAATTCGGTGCAAGATCGTTCAGGCATTTACTTGAATCATTTCATGTTGATTTCATCGAACAGGCTGCAGTTCTTGCCAATTTAGGACCGTACACATGTCTACTACATAAGTTCCCAGATGTGCCCCCGTCCCCACCCCGAATCATTGTAACCATTAGGTAATTATTAAAAAATAAATTACCTCTCTCTCTCTCTTTTACATAATAATTTCTACTGCCATCATTACGAGTTTGCTGCATGAAGCTTTAAATCACGTACTAGCGTGTGAAACACAGAATATAGTCACGTGGAAGTCCATGTTTTATCGCCTTTTTGTGAAGCCTTAACCTCAGTCAGTAAGTGTACTGAGGTGAAAAGTCGCGTTCCTTTGATTCTGGTCGATAAATCGATTACGATGAGATGTCAGACGATGTGTGAGAGTGCACAGGATGTGAAGACAGTCTGATGTTCCTACTGCCCAGAAATCTTTTAATACACCAACTTTTCTGTTTCTAGTATCCATGTCATTATTCAGAAGTTTAGTTTGAAAAAATGATAATGATAATAATGATAATAATAAATAGCAATATATAATGCATATTTTTTGCAGTTTATGAAAGCAATGTGTGAACACTGTTTTGTGTGAACAGGGGTTTGGCCGCCTGTGTAGGGCAGGTTTTATAGCTGCAGGAAGATGCCATAAAAACTAGGCTCAAGAAAAAAAAATCATGTGTGAGCATGTGGGCGCGTGTGTGTGTTGTGTATACATTTTTGCTTTATTTTGTTGTGGTGGTTTCTTTTTCCTTAGGCAGTAATGCATCATTGTCCTTCCGTCTATATTCATTTTATTATTTAGGAGCCTATTTCTGATTTTTTCCCCTTCGAATTCATCTGCGTCCCATTTCACTACCCCCCCCCCCAAAAAAAAAATACAATGAATCTATGTGCTTAAAGTGATAAAGAAACAGCTTTCGTTGTGATGACGACAATGTGTAATAACCATTATTCTTATTTTGTCTCCAATGGAATAAATCATTGAGGAAGAAATCTATTCGGGATGTCCTTAATCAGCAAAATACATTTTACTCGTGACGACAGGTGATGGAAAAAAGGGTTGGGGCATTTCAAAAGCAATTGCAGAGGACCCCCCTCAAGAAAAAGAGAAGTCATTATTATCGTCTAAAAATATATATATATATCCCTCCCTCCCATAGAATTCCTATTCCCCTATTTATTTCCTCTCTTCAAACTTTTTTTCTTTTCCTGGAAAGAACAGAGCAAATGAGAGAAAACAAAATATTTATATGATGTGGTTC
>CM057159.1:31645238-31771273 GCA_029962745.1 Echinometra lucunter | reverse complement strand
AGTCACATACATGTTCAGAATTAACCGTACCTTACTGAATTGGTTGCCCAAAATGGACCACATAGAATATTTTCCACAATGAATGATGACTAGCTTCTTGGTTTGTCATGAGACTTGTCTGTTTTGTTCCCAGGATCCGTCACCCCCTCCGCTGCCCATCAAAGGCTCATTGAACAACACCCCTCCCATCAGCAGGAAGGACCAAGAACCTCTAGACAATACTCCACAGTCCTTAACCAACGAACCACCAGAAAAACCTTGACAGACAAGAATCATATAAACATTACATTTTGCTGCCAAGATAGGGTTTACTATTGATCTGATGCACAATTTTCTGTTTATTTGTTTGTTTGTTTGTTTGTTTTTGTTGTTGTTGAATGTGTCATTTCTCCTGCCAGTGTTACACGATGATACTACACTGAATTATTTAAGTTGGCTGTTTGTAAAGGGCTTATATCCACCTAGCAAGGTGCTCTTGATGCTCGAATACTGATGGTAATTGATAAAGAATGATTGATGCTTGCAGCATTCATGGAAGTTTTCCCCAGTAATACTTTAAATTAGACTTGGGTAGAGAGTGACAACCTGTAGACTTGTAGACTTTGAAAAATATGATGAGAATGGCACATACCCATTCATCTTAACTGTGCTGTGGATCTATGAAATAAGTTCATGAAAAAATAAAGGAGCATTGAATCAGATGGTGAAAAATATCTTCATGGAATGTATATTGTAGGGAACAAACCAAGATATGCATTAAATTGATTTTAGGAGTAATGAACTTTGGAAGGTATGAGCTGGATCTCATTTTAAAAAAAATAATCACAGAGAATGTCTTTTATATGCATGTATTTCAAGTAGTCCTTTGTAATCATGTTTTCAAATCATACAAATCTTGGGCTTACTTTTTGAATATAAAGTTCAATTCAATTCAATTCACTTCAGTTCAATACTTTATTGTCCATAAATGGAAATTTGATTTGTTTACATGCATAGCACAGTTGAGTTCTGGCCATGCAGTTATATTGTGAAAGAAACTGTATCCAAAGAAATAAAAAGGTAGATTAGTTGTGCATTAAAAAGCAACACACACACAAAAAAAAACATGGCTGGTATTCTATTTGATACATGAATTGAGGAGGTAAATTACTTAGCATTGTCACTTCGCTAAGTAAAATACCTTAATTCATATTCAGCTGACTTCTGATGATTTTACTTCAGAAAGCTGACTTTAAAGCAAATGAACATTATGTCTTAATAAAAGTCCCTCTAAAATAAAGCTGTCGCATTTTATGCACGCTTATAAAATTTCCATTTGCGCAGCATATCATGACTGCACATGTGTATGAAAACCACATGACAGAGAATCAAACTTCCAAAGTAATTTGCATTAGTCTGCTAAGTGGCTTTCTTAAATTTAGGGTAAAATACTTAGACCAAAGATTCAATTGAATACCGAAGCTGGCTAAGTATTCTGTGTAAGCCAAAAACTGAGTTAAAATACTTAAACTTCTGGCTCCCCTAAAGGTATATGCACTAAACACGGAAATGAGTACACAGGACCACACACAAAGATGGCAGAAGTGTTCAGCCTGAAAGTTCAAGCTATTTCTGTTCTTGAAGGGAAATCTGCTATATTCTTCCCAATTCACATATTAAGAATGAGTAAGCTTACAAATTATGTTCAACCTTTCCAAACTCAAGCTTCTCTTGATGACCCCACTTCTGAATTCAGAACTGTTATTCTTACAGAATTACTACATGTACGATACAAAAATTATGCATGGAAATGGTACACATATAAATACCATATTCAGTTGAATGTATACAAATTGGTATTTGGTAAAAGGTACCAGATATTTTCACCAATTTTAGAAGGATTACAGTGGCTGCCAGTCAGATACTGTATGGAGTATGAAATATTGCTCTTAACTTGGAAAGCATAACATGGTTGTGCCCCTCATATGTTGTAGATCTTATTTCTTAATATCTACCGGAATATATGTGTTCTTGTGGCATAAACTCTTCTTGTGGCCCAAAGAACAAAACCATCCTTGGGTGATCCTACTGCTCCACTTTAGCTGCTCATCCACTTCAGGGAACCACTTACCTCGTAATTTCCATTCAGTGGGTACTTTGGATTCCTTCAAGGCAAACTTAGAAAAAGTCCCCTTTTCTGAAGCATATATTAGAATGTAATTCAACAAAAGATTGTAGCAATCTTTATTTCACTTGATTTCTGCTCGTCCCTCATCCCTTATCTTGGTTCATCATGTGTTTCGGAATAGTTTATTATATAAGATGGGTTACTTAAAACAAGGTTTCTGATTGGTCAGATGCCTTTGCGTAATTCATTTAATATGGCCACAACCGTAGTATATAGCGCATTATATTGCACGCTAATTTGTGTGCAAAATCCCATAGGTAAATGTATTGATAAATTACAAATTATCGATAATATGGAGTTCGTTGAACTTTATCAACGGATGTTGCAATGTTTATAGTTAAGTTTGGTGAGCTTCGATCCCACAAGCAGTTTCCCACCTTATATAACGCATAGTACATGCTCATTGTCGTCAAATATACCATAAAATGTTCATCCATAGATAAAGAATTTCTCTCGTACACAATATATCACCTCGGCCTACGGCCTCGGTGACATATAATGCACTTGAGAAATTCTAAAACTGTGGATGCACATATTATGGTGTATTCAACTCCAGAGCATGCACTATATATATAATATTGCACAGTATAAGTGCATTAATATTATTATTATTATTTTACTCCCCTTATAGCAGGAGTGAAGTTTTCCATGGTAATATTTTGGCTTACCTGGAGTTAAGCTCTCATTGTTTTAACCACCTGATATTGGGCATACTTTATTATTGAAACTACTTTTCCTTTACTTTTCTTATCTAATACATCAGCACAAGTTACAAGGTATGATAAACTTTATCTGGACCGGAGACACATTATAATGGGGTTTCTTCTTCTTCTTCTTCTTCCATTATAACCTACCATAGGGCGAATGCAATGAATGGGTTTATTTTGTCACAATAGAGAGAGGAGAGCGTTAGGGCAAAATGAGTGTGCGTTAATGTGAATCCAAACAGTAGACCAAGACAATTATGGATTCGCCCTAACGTCGCAGTTACATTATCATTATTATCATTATTATTATTATTAGTGATGATAATTCTTGTTATAAAGATATCTCTCTCTCACTTTCTTTTCTTTATCTTGTACTTTATTGAAATAAAGTAAAATGAAGTAAAATCTTTGGTGCTCAAATCATATGGTGCCCTCCCCTCCACTCATTGATAATAGTTATTCCTTATCTAGGAGTAGCTCATGATTTTTTTTTCTTTCAAATTTCTATGGACATTTTACCTATTTTGTGAATATGAAAAACCCATTTATCTACTGGTATATGAGGCATGCTTTATATTGATTTTAATATTTCATATTGTATGGACATGTATGCAAAAGAAAGATTTTCATAATCCTAATTAGGAGTTCTCATCTTGGAAAATCTAGATATCAGCAGTTGTGAGAAATACATGGCAAGTAAAGGTGCATGAAATAGTCAGTTTATTCATTTAACTGAATATGACCAGGATATGAATTGGAAGTGATGGCATTTCATGCATCTTTGCTAGAATTTTTTTTCTTTATGGAGTCTGTGAAATAACATTTGTTTATCATCAGGTTTATAAAAATTACAATTTCTGCCTTATTGCCTCTATTTTCTATTTCATTAACAGTGGTTTTTAATGAAGGATATGAAAGTGATTGTGTTTAGGCTGCTTAGCAAAGCGTAGCGATATGAGGAGATGCGTAAAGAATGCATTAATTCTAGACTTATATTTTTGGTGCCACTCCTTTTCACTAAGCTTCGATTACCTCAGAGGTTGTCTGCTAAGGAGCAGGATGAGGTTGGTCCTGTGCATAGACATATAATGAATTTACTAGATGGAAAGCAGCACACACGGATATCATTACACGAATGGCATTAGGCCCTGCCTCTTTCGGATCATTTGAAGGGGCCGATAAGCACCCGTTATCGCCATGATATCAATAACACTGTTGCATTATTCATAACTTTTGCGCGTATCAGTTTTATTGTGACACTTTGATTTAATGCGCATTTGTTGCGCATTTATTGTGCATTAACTGCGCATGCAGTAAGCTGATGCGTGTAATGTTTCACAATGCATATAAACAAATGCTACTAGTTGGAAGCATCTTATAAAATGAATTATTCATTTTTGATCATGAATATTGATTGGTGCTTAGGTCTGCCTTCTAATGGATCTGGACAAAATGGCGGAGCTTTAGGGGCCTGGTCCTGTGTAACAAGAAGAGAATGTCCTTTATGCTTTCAGTGAGATGCTATCTTTTAGACAGGGTTATAGACCTAATCACTACTTCAAATTATTAACAGATCTGATGCACGAAGCTGTATGTGTAAATCTTTCCTTGCATTGTGAAAGTTAAGAATTCTCTCTCTCTCTCTCTCTCTTTTTTCTTTATCTTGTTATATAATAAAAAAAAAATGTACTCCATGAGTCTGTAGTCTGTGTACTGTACGGGAATCAGTGTAAATATTTACCGCAGTACATGTACATCATGCTAGCATGCGAATGGTACAGAGTCTTGTTTTTATATGTCAATATGTCTCTTATGTATATGTATTGCATATATTTTGTTTTAATTGCTTTGATTAATATTCAACTACACATGGGATGTGCAAGAAAACGTATCATATTTATACTGTAAAACTTTTATTTCTTTCAATTTTTACTTGTTTGCAACAAGCCCATGATTGTTGTTGTTATGATTATCATTAATTTATTCTGTCTCGAGGGAAATAGGACAAGCCTGAAACGTAGATGTATGGAACAATTCATAAAATACATGTATATTATAATAATGTGGTAGGTTATAATGTGCTATGTTCATTGAAAGTAACACTGTAAAAAGCTGTAATTGAAGGACCAGAAAACACACGTGATGCACCACAGAGTTAGATATAGCATGGACATGATACCTTTGTATTATTGAAGAGAAGACAAGGAAGCCATGTTAGATTACAAGGTTTCTCTAACACCTAGCAGTCCTAGACCGTATTCCTACTTGGAACATGGACAAATTTTGTAAAATTTAATTCACAGGACTAGAATTCAGTATCTGTTTGATATATAGTGCTTTGATTTATGCTAATGTAAACCATATTGCAAAGAGATTGTTTTTTTTTTTCAAATCTGGTGCATTTAAGAATGCCCTATTACAATTGGAAGAGTAACAAAGATGAATACTATTACTCTTTACATTCCAACTCTGTTTTTTTTTAATTATGATTATTTCTTTACATGTTGTCATCAATTTTATGTTTTTCCTGAGCTTCATCTGTCTTTCGCTACATCTGTTTCCATTATATTGATTCACACTATCTGTCACATTTCCTTTATTCTCCTATACCAAATCTTAGCTTTAAAAAAAGGAGAAGGTTTGTTCTTATTTCTTTTAACTTATTTCTTCCCTCTGAATTTAGTTTTGAATTAGAAGTTATAAGATCTACATCTTATAGTTCAGAAACATTATGATGAGTACTAGTTTTTACAAAACTTTGTCTACGGTATTTTCAGGCTTTCGAGACAGTTGAAATGTAAATACAATTTATGATATCAAAATTTTTAGCATCCAAATATTACTATACAACTTACGATACTGTTTAAAGCTGGTTTTTTTTATTTTGTATGACTGTAATTGCGTATTTGTACATTGTTAAGATATCTTATTTAAAAAAAATAATAAATAATAAGCATTATGACATGTGCTTTTTTATCTTAATTGTGTGATATTTTGAGCAGTTTGGCAAGTTTTAAAAAACTAAATGAGTAATTATCACCCCCCACACATGCACTCCCTCCCACTCACACTAATAATTAGGCATTTTAACCCTCTAAAACATACACAAATGTCAAACCCCAACATCTACATCATGCATTACAAGCAATGTTGATTGTAGGTAAAATCAAATGACTTAGATCCAATAACCTGAAATTTGTGTGTATGGATGTGCCTAGGCTAAATGGGAAGAACATCACCCTTCAAACACTGTACTTTGGAAAGTCTCCATTTCTGTTAAATATGTTACATATTGAAACTTTAAAACTTTACAACAGATCAGACTTGTGTGTAAGGGGGAGCACTTTATGAACTCAATATGTAGGCATATGCTTATGTGTTGAGCTGGTGTTAATCAACTCAACAAAAGGGAGTGTGTGGGCGTGCATGTGCATGTCTGTGTATGTCTGCCTGTGTGCGTCAGGGTGTGTGTGTGTGTGTGGGTGTGTGTGCATGCAATGTTCTTGCCCTTGATGGTTTCATTTGTACACAGAATTGACGGTTTGAAGTGGATAATATCTTTAAGGAGAATGAAACTTGGCATCAGTGTGCTTTCAGTGAATGAAGATGAACAAGAAAGAGTAAACAGTGAATGTCTGAGCTAAATCGGACAATCTGTTCAAGAGTTCTGAATTTTGAAAAGTTTATGTAAATCCCTATTATGGGGATCCTTAAAGTTGGCAACTTTGCCAGCCTCTGTAATGTCATCACAGACAACTCTGCAATCATTTTGTACATAATTTTTGTAAAAACGTGATTTGCATAAAATTGTAAGTCGGGAATCAACAGAATTTTTCCCAAAATGCATGCAGATTTGATGTAGCCATGACATACTCGAACAGTACATAAAAAATTTCTGTTTTTCTTGAAAATGAAAAAAAAGAGTTAAATTCTGTGTACAAAATGAATGGAGAGTTCTCCACAATGACATCACAGATGCTGGTGGAGTTGCCAACTTAAAGGATCCCCATAATAATGATTTAATTAAACTTTAAAAATTTACAACTCTTGAAGAGATTGTCCGATTTTGCCCAAACTTTCACTGGTTAGTCTTTCTTGTTTTTCTTCATTCACTGCAAGCACATTGATGTGTGTGATGATGCATTCTCCTTTAAATGAATTACATCAACTGCAAATTCAAAGAAATACAAACCAAGAAAATCTAGTAGTCATTTTCACCTAAGTGATTTTATTTGGATGCATTCATTAGAAATCCAATACAGTCGCATGTTATTAGCCATATACATGTACCAAGATACACTGTTATGAATCAAAACTTATTTTTGAGAAGTATTTTCAGATTACAATTCAAAATTTATGAAAGCTCCTTTTCAGATCTGGGCCCCATATCAAAAAGATTTGCAATTAATCGCAAAGTTGTAACAGCCAATCAAGACCATTGTTTCATGCACATCACGTTCAAAAAGGTGACCCTGGACCAATCAGAATGGTTATTTCAAATTTGCGATTTACTGCAAACCTTTGTGTTACAGGCCCCTGATTTTGATTCAGCAATGAATGGTTTAATAAAATTTATTCATTTTGTAGATAAATGTAGAAAAATTTTGACAAAGCTTTTCACATCCTCCAGAAGATGGTATAATGCAGCTGTAAATCACATGTAAAACATCTTCAAAAGTAAATTTCATGAATTTAATAAGCAAATAAGCTTGTAATTTCAGGCCAGCATTAAACCCCTTTGCTAACCCTCTCTTCTTGTTAATACAGAGGGCCCCAATCGTTTGTGGAGCTTTGAAAGAAAAGACATACACAAGAATTCATTATTACAGTAATGACTATTAATTCTTTTACATAGATGTAGTATAAAAATTGGTTTTTTAGGAAAAACCATCCCTAACCGGTAAAAATTATCTCTGAAAAACACCCCCCCAAAACTACAAAATGAATATTTGAAGTAGATGTAGTTCTGAAGACACCAATCCCTAGAATAGATTATGATTACTTTGAAATTAAGCAACTATTAAAATGAAATCAATAATAAGAAATTATTATATATCCATCATCGGGGGCTGTTCCATGAATCCACTTGCTCTTGTCCGGTATCATTGATGACTCATGCTGTACACAAAGAAAACAAGTAGAGAGATATGGTTTGGAAATGAAAGTAGCATGATTAGGAAAGGTGAATAATACTACAGGACCCCATTGCATGAAACTCACCATAGATGATAACTTTGCCATCAATGGTAACTTCTATAGAAACCTTGAATTTGATTGGCTGTTGAGCATGTTACCATGGTAGTTACCATTGATGGCAGAGTTACCATCAATGGTAAGTTTTATGCAACGGGGCTCAGGTGCACTCTCTTTTGTATGGGTACATGGGCACAAATCTTTGTGGAAACATAAGGGAGAATTGTACTGCAACATAAATGACTGGAATCAATTCATATTGTATTGAAATTAGCTACTGCCTTATGATTTTGATAATGAAATCAGTTGTTACTTTATGTTGAAATAAATTATTCTATTTCATACTTTCTTTTCTGTCTCATAATTATGAATTTTTCAGTACTACTATCACTAACACTTCTACCACTACTACTACCACTACTACTACCACTACTACCACTACTACTACCACCACTACTACTACCACTACTACTACTACTACTACTACTACTACTACTACTACTACTACCACTACTACTAGTACTACTACTACTACTACTACTACTACTACTACTACTACTGTTACTACTACTACTACTACTACAACTACTACCACTATTACTACTACTACTCCTTCTGCCCTGGTACTACTTTTACTTCTATTATTTCTGCTACTACTACTACTACTTCTTCTTCTTCTTCTTCTTCTTCTTCTTCTTCTTCTTCTTCTTCTTCTACTGCTACTACTATTACTCCTACTCAAAAGACCCTTCAAGCTGAAAAGTGATATGCCAAAGAGCGTTTGGTTTTGAGACTAACCAGTGACTGCGACAGGGCCTTCACCATAGAGCTCCATACGAAGACTGATGTAACTATTCCAAGACATTGGCATTAGACGGACATAACGACATACTTTAGGCTCGGGCAGTCCGTTGTACACAACTGTATCATAGTCAACATTGCCAGTGAAGACCTAAAAGAAGACAAAAAGTCACTCAGATCCTTAAGAAATCATACATGCATAATATGTGTACTTTTTTGCATCATTGTTTTTCATGTTTAAAGAAAAGCAAGAATGCCCCTTTTTCTGTTTGTATTGAAAATAAAATATCGTCCAACCAACAAACATTATCATCAAACGTGATTAAACCAAAATAAAGATCAACAAAAATCCCAGAATCACAAAGAGGAAGAAAAAAGGAAACGATCAGCATACATTCATTGCTAATGAAATTACAAAATGGCAAGCACAACGGTTACAAATCAAATCTTCATTTACGAAAATGTGAGCTGATACCTTTCTTTTTTGCTACATGATATTTTAACTCATGACTTTTCTAGATTATAAGCTACAAGAGCTTGGTAAAATGAAGAATGGAAATAACGGGGTCTCAAGCAAAGAAAAAAAAACCCTTAGCATTATTTGCTCGCTCGGCGCTGTGCATGCTTCCGAATGAGTAATCGGAGCAGCCTTCACAAAGAGATTAGAAAAAAATACATCGAAAAAATAATGATCCTTAAAGTGATTACACAATGGTAAACAAACTTTTGATATATGATCAAGAATAGAATTCTAAGAAGAATGATTAAAAATATGATGATCTTCAATCGAAATCAATGCATTTCGGCTAATTTTCTCATGAAAAGTTATGAGCTGACCAAAAAAAATTGAGTATGAGGTATGACGTAAAAGTGGGTACCCAGCTTCGCGCATTGCAGTTGTGCTACGCGCTAGATTGTACAACATGAATTATACCTTGCGCGCATTTTGCTAGAAGTGCGCGACAAGGTACCCACTTTGACGTCATTTTGACGTCAAAGTGGGTACCCAGTTGAAACTGGGTCACAGCTGAGGGGTCAAAAATATCCTGAAATCTTACCACATTTGGGGGTTTCCTTGGCAACACGACTTTTTAAAAAACTTTAGGCGGATGATTTTCTGCTAATAAAATCATGCTCTTTTAAATGAGCTAACATTGTTTCAGCATGTGTTAAATAGGGGTATACTAATGTGTTGCAATGCCTCATAATGTTATTCTTCCTTTTTGCTTTCACACTTTTTAAATGCATTCCCTTTTTTAAAAAAAGATACTCCTTTTCCCCACTTTAAAAGACGCTCCCCCACTATTTGATGACAAGATCATGCAACTATATAAGCCCTGATTGTTCATTTAAAACATAAACAAGTTCATCTGGGGATCATCTTGCCATCTTGCCCTCCCCTATCAAAATATCCTGGTGCCGCTCCTGCTTGTCTGTCAGATTGGGGCTCTAGCCTGAAAGTAAAAAAATATCCTGAGCACGTGGATCCCCTTTAGTTACCTTTCTCTTAATCTTTCTCGCTAATCTAATGGAAATCTTACGGATTTTGATAACCACATACCTTTTGCTTCAAACAAGTCAAGGTCATTGCATAATTATAATGTATGGCATGGTACATATAAAATGACATGGATTTCTTTTCAAGTGGGAATCACTATGCGCCCTTAATTAGGGTTCATACGATGGGATAGCGGCCATCTACAATGTCCTTGAGGAATTAAAGCCTTGAAATGAATGTCAAGAATCCAACATACCTTATCAGCTCCGGTGTTACATGCTTTGACAGTGTCGAAGGTCGCACCATCCATGCTGCAAGCAAGCTTAAAGGTTTTGACGTACTGGTTTACTGCAGGACGACCTTGAGTCGCCACTCCCACGATACGGTAAGGTCTCAAAAGATCCACCTTGGGCAAAAAAAAAATAGGGGAGAAAACCCATTATCGTTACATTATTATCAGTATTATCACCATCATTAATATCGTAATAATATTTATGAATATTATTAGCATTATTATTGCTATCACTAATATTGTTATTGTTATCATTATCATTATAGTTGTTGTTATAGGGTTTTTTCACGGCCAATTTCGCAAGTTATCGCAACTTTGTCAGTCTAATTCATCTAATTTACTTCAAACGAGTTTCGTCCAGCTGTGCTGTACAGTGGTTCATACTAGTTATGATTTGTGTTTTCAAAATCATCTTGGAAGCAACAGTGGCGTAACGTGGATCAACGCATTGGGGGGGGGGGGGGGGGGAGGGAGGGGGGGGGGGGGGGAGGAGCACCGAGTGTAAAAGTGTGTGCGGGTGTGTGTTGTGTGAGTATCTATCATGTAACAATAACAACAGTAATCTCGAAACAAGGTGTCTTTAGGGACGTGAAGCGTTTTAAAATTTGGGGAAACTGGTGCATCTTGCTAAATACCACTCTGTTTTTAGATTTTGCGAGCGAGCGAAGCAAGCGAGCAAAAATTACAACCTTATTTGTAACATATGGAGATGTTTTCAGTAGACATTCTCATAAATACATGCACACTGATCAACAGCGTTCCGCCTATTCTTCGTAACAGCGGCTTCAATCAAGAATAGCTATGCTACTTAAATTATTGTTGACGATTTGAAACCACTGATCTCTCCACGGATCAGTGTTTGAAACGCCGTCGTTATTGCTAGTCTTACCTTTCAAACACATTTTGAATATGTTTAAAACATTTAGTTTTACAAAATGGTAATGGGCCGATGAAAACAAATGACCAATGACGATGATATATCATTGGAGAGGGTATATCATTGATATATCATTGGAAAGGGGTTTTTCGGATCTCAAATTCACTTGCGCGGATGTTCTACAAGCATCAAAAAAAAAAAAAAAAAAAAAAAAGTGAGGACGTAATGAAGGTGGTAGTTGACTAAAAAGCACCTGTGCTTCTCCCATTGCAATGGGCTGGTTCTCCTCGGAAAAAAACCCAGCCTGTGCCGATGAAACGGAATTACTTGACACGCTAATTTTTAGATAATAAAGTTCAGGAATAGTAATACTTCTAAAAACCGAGTGCGCCGACCTTTCAAAGTGTAGAGGGACAATAAAAAATACGATTTTCCCCACCAAAATACAAATCTACACACTGTGTTATAGTGTGATCAACAGACCATGTTTGTTATCAAAATACACTATCGGATCACTATAGCCCTATATAATATCTCAATTATGTATCTGGTCACCTCGCTGCCAATGACTCTGTTTTGGCACGTCCCTGGTCCATTGTTTACTGTCTGAAACCACCCTGATTCTAAATATTACGAGCAAGCAAAGCGAGCGAGGAAATACACACTCTTTTTGATGGTGGAAGTAGTAACCCCTTCAGTAAATTACATTGTGAGCATATGAAACCTAAATGATTTTTTTCAGTCACCTCACTCACACAATTCGTTTGCTTAGAAAAAAAAAAACTATACAAAAATATTCAACGAGCAAGCGCAGCGAGCGAGAAAAAATAATCATTCTCTTTTTCATTGTAGAAGCTTATCATGTCACTGAAATACACTATAGCCCTATAAGATATCTAAATCTATTCTATCACCTGTGTGTTGAATATGACTCCATTTACGTACCTTACTCACCGTCAGAAACCATTCTGTTTTTACGAGCGAGAAAAGTCAGCGACCCCCTCCCCCACAATGTGTGTATATATATGTATGTATGTATGCGTGTATGTATGTATGTATGTATGTATGTATGTATTCGTCAGCAAAATGCAGATGTTTTTTACTTTTTTGTGAACTTTGTGAACCACCTCACTGCCCAAATATTTTACTTTTCTTATCGCTCCTGAAATAAGCTGATTGCCGTTCCCGAAATCACCTTGTTTCTAGCTTTCACGAGCAAGAGTATCGAGCTAGAGAACAAACACTGGAATTTTGTTTTTGCCTAGGCCATTATCTAATAAAAGTGTATCTATTTTCAGGTAAACTTGCCCCTCGATTTCTTGGAGTGAAATCTGTGAATGGAAGAAAGGGAACCTATGACATCAGATTGAGATACAAAGATTCAGAATGATTCCTTTCATAAGAATTACCATCGGAACCGGTTAAGTTACTTAAATGCTATCGAGCGAAGCAAGCGATCAAGCGCCGCCGATATCCCATTTTCTTTTTCCTTGTTTTCCACCTTTAATTCTTTTCACTTACCTTCTCCTTTCTTTTCTCTTCCTTTTTTTCATTTCCCCCTTTTTTTGGCCAGCCGATTGGAGGAGGGCACGTGCCCCCGTGCCCCCTGTAGTTACGCCACTGCACTCAAATGCACATTTTTCTCACGCCTCTATTTAATTCAACATCACATAGTCATGCGCGATTTTTGTTTGTCCATGACATTAATCATCTGATGGATTCTAGTTTAAGTAGAAAACTAGGGCAACCAACTTTTATCGATATTTAACTCCTTCTGTTATGTATTTTTTTTTCACAACGAAACATAAAACAGCCGATTCGTGGGAGCGAAGCATCGGACCGAGCAAACTATAGGCCAATATCCTTTTCCCTGCATTTGATGCAAAAGAACGTAGCATATCATTACCAACCCATTACTAGCAGTATCATGCCCCATGCTACAAGCCACAACATCCTTTATCCTATACAGTAAGCCTTAGAGCAAGAATGTCACGTGAAGCACACCTCGTAGGATGCATAGGATATCTGCAGAATAACAGGCAACAAGAAACCCGATGGATTTCGTCGTAATGGACTTCAGCCAAGCCTTTAAAGTTGCTATTCATAGGTTTCGAATGTGCTCGAATTTCATATCAAAATAAAGTTTATGGTGCACTAATCACTATGAAACCGATTGAAACTTTTGAAAAGTAAGTGGGAAACAAATATTGCTTGTCACAAATCGATAAAACGGACCCCCAATGTTGCCTGTGCATACGTTGCCCAACTCGACGCGAGATCCGTGATGTCATCATATGGACAATAGCCTGTGAATGTGAATGTGATGTGTCGTGTCCAAGGGAGTGATTAAAACGATGTTTCTGCATTGTTTGTATGAATTCATCATTCTGTGAATGTTTTTAAAGTATGTTTCAACCATTCTATTTAACTTTATTCATATTATAATGTCAGAGAAATTCTACAATTTAATGATGACTTTTTGCAATTAGAACGGGAAAAAAATCCCATAATATAATAGAACAGTCTCCCTTGTACATGCTATGTAACGGTTGTGGGGCATACCATTTTAGTTTTAGGGGTGTTATAATTCACGAAAGACGGAGGGATAGACGGAATACTTTGTTTTCTTGGTGAATAATTTGAACTTGTCTAAAGAAAATATAGAAACGGTAATCACCTTACTGCTATTTTTTTTTCTTTTCTATTAAGTAGCTAATTTATATTTACATGTGCTTATAAACTCAAGTTAACTTTCCCATACTCGGCATTTCAGTAGTCAATTGTTTGTATGTAGTAGGTAGGTGAGGTGAAGTAGGTGAGGCGAAGGTGAGAGTAATTTGGCTTGTAATTCAATTAGGCCTTTGGTGATAGTCTTAGCTCAGTTATAATTTCGTATTTGGGTTATTTTCACTGTTTATTTGCTTGAAAATCATCATAACCTGCACTAAAAAATAAATTCCTTGAAAAATATTTTTCGAATGAAATTCCTTATCGAAATCACGTTTAATCAGAGTATTACAGGCAAAAAACCCTTGATAAAGACTTGAACCTACGCTATAATGCAATACATGTATGATGTTCATCTCTACACCCCGGCTCTACACTATCTGAGATCAGTGGTGACGTCTAGTCTCTGTATGCTAGCTAGCCATTCCTATCATAATAAATACGAGATTTTAGTAAAGAGGAATGTTGTAGATCAAGATAGTTTCTACAGAAGCATCAATTTTCCTTAGACAACAATATTATCTAGGTAACTTTTACATACAATCATGATTTGTCGAGCGCGTCTCTTAATCAGTTCTGTCTCTGAGTCTGAGAATTTGATGCAACGTCGTTTTGGGACGTAGTTTGACGTTTGCATCCCGGGGACTTGGTTTTCTTTGTCATTTTCATGTCAATTTCCTACTTTAAATTCTGCTTTGACCAAAAAAGAAAAGAAAATCGACTCGTCAGTGAGGTAATGTAAATATTAAGCCACTGCAGTTTTGCCTCCTCTCTTAATAACAGCATCTAAAATCCATCAAAATTGCATGCTATCATCTCAATGCACAATGTTTTATTACGTGCAAGCGGCTAGCTCACCGCAGATCGTCCACATGGCTACGTCATCATTGGGGACCCGTTTCGCTCGCAGCCACTTCCGGGTTCTGAGAATCAGAGGGGCGTTTTTGGAAAACGTGTTTTTTAAAGATAATTTCTTGGAATTTACAGGAGCAATAATGAACACCACTGTCTTCTACATACTTCCCCGTTTCCATCCATATATAATTAACCCTATTTCGTGATTTTCTTTGAATTTCACCTTTAACAAACTAGTCCTGCCTATGGCATCAGAGGATGCACGGTCAGATGGATTGTATACTTCATCTCTCACCTCATTCAAAGAGTTGAGCTAGAAGGACAAACATGCATGCTACACAAGAGAGGTGAGGTCATTATAGCCCATTCAGTGGAAGCCTTCTGGCAGAAGTTGATGGTTAACCGCGAAGCTTCTGAAGCCACTGCCAGTGGATTTATTTTTTACTTGTACCTTTGAGGTATACAGGTATATTGTTTCATAACTGCACCGGTCTAGCACAAACAGCAAATACACACAAGCACCCAAACAAACACCCCATTTCACATTTTCGCCCATAATGATCTTAAGGACAGAAGGACACAGGACCCCTAGAAGAAGAATATATAGATTAATAAAAACCTGATTCTGAATTTAAATCTAAAGATAATTTACATATTGAATGATTAGCCCCCTTCGAAGGAGAGACATGTTTGTTTTTTTTTTTTTGCAATTAAAGGAGAGTAAATTCATTCACCTGTATCCACTGGTCGACATTCAGGGTGCGGGCTATCCAGCTCCCATAATAACTACCAACTTTACGTTGATTAAGACGTGCTGTCGCTGGTGCCGCATAAACGTTATATTGGCTAGAAGCTGAGAAACTTGAATCCGGAATCAAGCCACTCTCAATCCCCAGTGGCTTACGAAGCAGACTGGACACACCTAGATCTGTAAGAAAGTTTTAAAAAAATAATAATACACAAAAATAGCAAAAACACTTTGGTTGTTTAAAAAAGAGAATGAAAATAATCTGAGGATTAACAGTTTGGTAATCAACAGCACATTCTGTTTAACCCTATATAGCCCGGAGGGGCTAAATTAGCCTTTCTTTTTAGCAAGAAGATCTCGCACTAAAATTTCAGGACGCTTTTTCTTCACATTTCGCTTATCTTTTAAGACCAAATTCGCGACGTCTGGGCATGAGGTTCCAAAGTTACGAATAATTTTGTACTTGCACGTCGGACCAAAAATTGTTCAAAAACGAAATTTCATGGAAAATTACAACACAAATTGTGTTTTTAGTTAAACTTATAGATGTATGATTATTTTCACTAGTTTTATGCTATTTATGGTTACAGAAGTGCAGCCTACAAAATTTCATCTAAAAACAATGAAAACAAAGTACAGATCGAAAAACAAAGAAATACATAGAAAATAGAATTACAACAAAACAAACGAAATACATAAGAAATTCATTTTGATACCGGATTTTGTTAGAGGTAAATTTGCTAAGAATATTACAAAGAATATCTAGAAAAAATAAAATATGTTGAGCTTTACTGATTAATTTTGAGAAAAAATTCTAGATAATCTAATTTCACTCATAAATTGGCATAATTAGCATAACTAATCAAATTGAACTTTTAAGAAAAAAATATACAATTTTGGAGATTACGTCGCGGGCGACAAGCGTGCCGATTTTCGTAGCAACCGCGCCGTCGAGGGCCGAGATCTCGGGGGGGGGGGGGGGGGGGGGGGCTTGAAAACCTCGCAGACTTTTAATGATTTACGAATAAGTAAATAAACAAAAAGGGGCATGAGGTGCACTGAAAAGAGGGCTTTATCATAATCAAACTCATTAGAAGTGAAAAGAGGCCGTTATAAGATTCGAGAGGGAAACTTATCGAAAGGAAAAAAGCTCTTATTAGAAAGCAAAAGGGGCACTTATCAGAAATCACATGGGTTTGAATTCAATTTTAATAGAGTGGCATGCCAAAATGAAAAAAGGGAATTAAACTTACGAGAACGTAGGCTATAAAGGGGCACTTACAGCACTTATTGTACGTTAAAAGGAAAAGAATGGGACACCCTAGAAAGAAAAATAGGTTTTATCAACAGAAAACTGGGGCATCTATTCAATTTCAAATGGGGCACTTGCCTAAGTGGAAAAGAAGAATTTATCTGAGGTAAAAGGGGCACTTAGCAGAAGGGGAATTTGCACTATTCGAACCGAAATGGGCAGTCATAAGCGGCACTTATCACATTCCAGTAGGGACATTCATTAGATGTAAAAAAAACAGCATTTCTAAGAAGGGAGAAGAGTGCTATGAAAAAGGCGAAAGAGGTCACTTGTCCTGTTTAAAAGGGGGGCAGTGGTATGATTTAAAAAGGGCGGATTATCTGAAGCGAAAAAGGGCACTTATAAAAAAAAATTGTGCCCTTCTATGAAGAAAAAAGGGTCACTGAACAGGTATGAAAATGGGAATTTTTCATTGGCAAAAAGGGGCACTTTTTGCGTGGTTGGAAAAGTGCCTCTTCTTCAGCTCTGCCGCCCCTGTATTGTTGTGTAACCTAACTAAGACGTTATTAAATTTACATACTAGAAATCAAAGTGCTATCTACATTCGTAGTGTGAGCATCATTATCATCTCTTAAAAGGAAGTGGGGTGGAGTGCCCTGTGATAATAGATTACGTCTTTTCCTTTTAATCACGAATTAAAGAAATCCCAGTCCCAAAGGACCCTTATTCAATTCTAACACACATTTTACTGAGAACACTCTAATGGTACTGCACAAGGATGAGGATAAATGACTAAATTTGAAACGATAATTTCAAATTTCTTCGCGGCTCCAGGGTATTTTGATAGGGGGGGGGGGAGGGGACAAGATGACCCATAGGTAAATTCATTAACGTTTTAGATGAACGAACAGGGGTATTATAGTTGCAAGCCCCGGGTCTCTCTTTCCCCACACTCTCCTTTCTCCTTCCTCCTCTTTTTCCTTCCTTTTCTCCTCTTTTCTTCTCTTTTTTTAATCACCTGAAAAATCATAGGGGCCGTCGCCCCTTGTGAAATTCAAACTAATAAAAGAAAGTATGAAAAATGCCTACAAATAAAAGAAAAGTTATATGATTCTTAGAAAATAACATGTGTGTCATAATCTCTGCACAGTTTTTCAGTTGCATTCCGCACGATACTCAAAATAATGCTTCTATCAACTTTTTTGAAGAACAGACACATAGCTTCAGCACCTCTGTAATGAATAATCCAGTTGGAGAAACTGTGAGTTATAAGCAACATGCTATTTCCAAGCTCATGTCATGGGCTCATCTATGAATTAAAAAACAACTAGAATTTAAAATCTTTTAGTTTCCTACCTGCAACGGGACCAAGTCCAAGAAGTTCCACACGCATGCCGATATAACCATTCCATGTATTGGGAAGAATCCTTATGATACTAGTGGTCACCGGTGGAGCAAAGTAGTTAGTTACTTCTGTTGATCTGTCCTTGTTTCCGGGGAACACCTTTATATATTACGCATGAAAAATGAATAGGAGATAAAAGGAGACAAAATAATGACATAACAGGGTGCCGTTGCACAAAACTTGCTATTATAGTACCTTTGCCATCAATGGTAACTTTCATGGAATACTAGATTTTGATTGGCTGTTGAGCAAATAGCACTTGACCTTTGTATATCATACGGAGCGCATTGTCAGTAATGTTGCAATAAACAGTCGGAAAGGAAGATAGAAACAGTTAAAGGCATTGGTTAACATTGTTATGATTTTAAAAAAATCTCATTTTGTTACTTGAAAATGGGATAAACATAGGGGTTATAGTGTAAAAATACCAGTCTGAAAGTTTCAGAGTATAATATCCACAGGAAGTATTATTAAATAATAGAAATGTGAACCAAGGTTTGAAAAATAAACGAAGGTCAGTTGCACAGACCAGACATAAGGAGTGCGCATGCGCAGATGGCTCAATGGACCGCACTGTGAGTATTGGCGTATCACGCGGCGGAAGGCACATAACGGTATTTTTGAATTCGTGCAAATGGTCCTCTTAGTTCACTGTCTCTCGAGACGAAAGCTAATTAAATCGCGGTTTGCGTCTAACTTACAGTTTTTCATTCTAAATTATGGTTGGTTTCAGGGTTTTTGAGTACAAATACAAGTACTCATACACGTGTTTCATCTCAGTTTGAAATTTTTTTAAATAAGCTGCTCACAAAGTTAGCCAATGCCTTTAACTTTGTCAGCAACGGTAGACTTCTGTCAGTAATTTCAGACCAAGCAGACACGGTATCTAATAAGAGTCTACATTGCAGGAACAGCCAACATTGGTACCAGCCACTAAATGATAGAACATGTCTATGGAAGATTAATAGATTACATTAACCGTACACAGTGACAACTTGGAAGGGGGGGGGGGGCACACATCCTGTATTCCCCTCATCGGTGATGAAACTGGGGGTCTGAATATTCTTCGCCTGCTTCAAATGTACGTACCTGTTCTTGGTCAGACCCAGCAACCAATATAGTGGTTAAGTTTTGTGTACTCGAGCCATAAGCCACCCTGTAGGCTGTCACCCAGTTGTCAGCATTAGTGCGTCCTTGAGTGATGATTCCTGTAACCTGATAGGTACCCATCAAATTGATCTGCAGCCACTGGCTAGTGTCTCGTAATCGTGCAAGCCAACCATAATTCAGGTTCAAGCGAGCCTTGTCGGGGGCATAGGTTGCACTATACTGTGAAGAAGCTGTCAAGGCACCTGTCGGGATGCGATAGTCCTCCAGTCCAAGCTTTTCAGGGGTATCAGTGACTGCAAGAAACACAGGCAAAATACAAACTAAGACTGCTGTGTCAACCAACTATACATTCTTGCACGAAAGTGTATATGAAATGATGAGGTAACGTAGCTTACCACTAGTCGCGTTAGAGGGTTAATATTCCTAAAGTTCGGTTAATATGTTACAGTTTATTTCTGTAAATATGCCAGTAACCTTCCTCTAAAATTCAATATGACATTATATAGGGTCATGCGTCATGAGGTCGCCTCCTTTTGCGTTACATGGTGATCTTAGGTAATGTACTTCTAACTTTGAAAACTGCTATCCCCTAAAGGACAAATCCACAACATATGGGACATAGAGCTCAAAATTTGAAGTCACACAGTGCCCTGTTTATTCAAAATAAAAATCTAAAATCTTTAGTCTTCTTTTTTGTCACAAATAAACATTTAAAATAAACAAAATTGCAATTCGACCTTCTTACGGAGAATAACATAAACAAACAAAAAATGACAAACATGGGACTAAGATCAGGGAAAAGTGCTTTAAATGCCTCTTATTCTCATATTTAGTCATTTTTCTCGGATCTGTTTTCATTTAATTGATTTGAATGGATTACTTTAACAGATTTTGGGTAGTTAATGAATGAAACACTAATGGAAATAATTATGGAAATGATTGAATTTAAGCGTAATGTCAGTTACGTAACGTCAGTTACCGACATGTCTTCAGTAAATTTTTCATGGCACTAAAACATAATATTCAAATGGCTCATTATTTTGCACATCGATTCCCAGGAACCTAGGTGTAATGTCAAATGAATTACATAATCCCTGCAAGTCTGAGACATGAGATATATAAATTTGATTCGACATCATGATTTTCCATGTTTTTTTTGCGTAACGTCAGTTACCGACATATTTTCGCTTGCTGTGTGTTAAGAAATGCAGTTTGAGATAAAAACTGTCCATGTGTTTCTTCCCTATTATTAACTTATTTATCTATAGTAATTACAATCCGAAGCAAGAGTCATTTACAAATCTACAATATAAACAATACCACTAGCACTCTATCTTGGTAACGTCAGTTACCGTGGAATTGCCCTAAAGTATTAACCCTATGGTAGCAAAAGTATATATATGAAAGGAAATTACAAGACGAATCTAAATATGCATCACAAAATGTCTCACTGTGTAAGACTAAAAAATTGTGTGACCATAAATACAGAAATTTTCAATAATTCTTATTACCTTATTGTTTTCACCATGATTGTTTTTTCTACGGCATTCCTAGGACTCTTCTAATGCTATATTCTTGTAGGAGACATGCAGACCTTTACAACATGGTATAATAATTGTCCAAGGTTTATAGTCATGTATTAACTAAAAAAATCACATTTCTTTTTAGTCCAAAAAATATCATTTTTTTAACATAATATTCTGTTATATTTCCATGACAGCCACGCTTATTCTTGAGTCACAGATAGAAAATCTGAGTATGATAGCTTTGATTTGGAACAAAAAATGTAGATATGTTGCAAGTTTTGACCAAACTATAAAACATTTTTCTTACCATTAAAAAAAAATATAAGTTCTGTATTGACTTTTTGATTGTACAGGCAATGCCAATTTTGATGTACAATTCCTAAAATATCAGTCTTTTACAAAACCACTGCTCAGGCAAAGTCACCTTTTAATCATAAAACATGAAAGTGGAATGTATTAGGTATTTGGTACAAAATATTGAGTCATATGCCAACTTTTGACAAAGATGCTGCCATTCAAAAAAAGTGCACTAAAAACTGAATTTCCCCATTCATTTTGTACACGTGGCGCCGCTTCCGCCACCGCCCCTGGCCTTCTAAATTCAAAATGTTGTAACTTTAGTTATATGCTACCTATACATATGAAACTTTGCAGGCTATTAGCATATTAATACAACTTTAATACGATACCAAAATTGGTAGCCTTTATGGTTCTGATAGAAATCAAGAAATACTTCAGTTTGAACACACAAAATGTAACAAAACCACCATTTTTAGGGGGCGAGTTTATGACGCATGACCATTATAGGCAGAAAAAAAGTAATTAAACATGATATTTCTTTTTCAATGAACGCAGTCCAACATCATGGCAAGCAGTGCAACAATAAGCAATTTCCATCTCATCAAGCCACCATTCATGTCATTACCTTTACATATTGAGCATTTAATCAAAATGGAAAAGACGCTATAGAAATCCTATGTATTATTATTATTATTAATATTACATGACAAAGCAACCTCTGAATCGGAACCCCAACTAGCAGAAAATGACAGACAAAAACAGCCTTTAAAGATAAACTCGAGTTCTGGTCACGTGATCATAATGCAAAAGAAACTGTTCCAAAGCAAGTGGGTGAGTTATATTAGTTGTATATAAACACAGGTGTCTGGTGTATAATTCGGCGATTATCAAATCGATAGGAAATTTACTTTCTTTCCCCTAAAGGTATATTTCCATGGGACCAGCTTTTTCTTGTCATAATTATTTCTAATATGAGTGAATTTGAAGAGCAATCTTTTCTAGGGGACATTTTTAGTATGATATTCTTCCTAACTGTCATGGAAAGAATGAGAAAGCTTAGAAATTATTTTTCACCTTTTTCAGAACTCAAGCTTCTCTTTTAATGAGGGAATTTAACAGTTCACACATTCATTTGAACTGACTTCAAAAATCATACTTCAATAGTGTCATTCAGAATCATGAGATCAAAAACTATATTTTATATTATCAAGAATCTTGATCGCAGCACCCTGAAAATGAAGTATAAAAAGTGTAATTTATTTTTAGCTGTTTTTTGTACAGCTCCACCTGCATCTAAGCGTTCATGATAATGCTAGTCATACTTACATTTGAATTTGAACCACCAACCACCCCCCCCCACACACACACACACACCATCTTTAATTCAACCGAAACTCCTGTCCTGTTTTAAGCTCTGTCTATTTAGCAAACTGTTTCATTTCTTAAATGCATGATTATGCATCTGTCTCGCTGTTTTATTCCGTTTAATCATTTTTAATGCCTACTATGATATACAGTGCGTATCAATTAAAAAAAAAAGTAATCCAGATTTAGAGGTTTAATATTCAAAGCTTATTTGATTTCAGTTCAATTCAATTCACTTCACTTCAATTCAAGGTTTATAATAAATAACATGTCGTGGCTGAATTGAGACAGATGTACAGCTTTTTTTTTTGCCTTGATTATGCACACATATAAGTATTTGTTCTCAATTGTAAGGGAGAACCACATTATACAAGCTTCACTTTTTAGGGGTCCCCCTCATTTCCATATTATGCTTTTTTGCACAAATTTTACAATTTTTTACTCTATTTTGCTATAACCATTATGTTATATTGTATATGTTCAACAATTTATTGGATTTGATTTGTATTTATTTATTTTGAAAATGAATGGAAATGGAATAAAATTCTTGAAGTCTTGAAGTCTTGAAGTCTTTTAAAACAGCACCGCACAATATATATACAATTAAAATAACATGAAAAATTCGATGAAATAAGGTAAGAATAAAATAAAGTATGCTGTCGTAACATGTAAAGTTCCCTGCCATTCAATGCCTTTCTTTTCCAAAGAATAACAAACCATTCCATTTATAGGTCAAGTTACATCATATAAAAGCAAACGTAATGAAAAATTTAAACAGGAATATTCATAAGAAATCAAATATTATGACTAAAATTGAGGATATGAAAATATATAAAATTGCAATTGCTAATGGCAAATTGAACTTAGACTGACTAGCAAAATACATCTGAAACCGGCAAAGGTGAAAATGCGTTATATATTTAGATTAACAATTATTTGAAACATGAGAAATTACAATTCTGCTTAAGATAAGTTAGTGCAAAATACAATTTGTAATACAGATATTTACAAATGCAAAATTTAAATTCCGATTCACATAAATTCATTACTAGGATTCAACAATCGAATGATGTAATTGATATATTGCACTATTCCAGTTAAGGCTTTGAGGTACATGTATTGTTTTAAAAATTAAATTACACATAATATTACCTTAACAATAGCTAGCGGAATAATGATAAGTTAATTCAACTATATCCATTTAAAATTACATTTACATTTAGATTAAATTTTAAGAAAATTCATTATAAGTGTTCAATATTCGAACGAATTTAATCATTTAGATTTCTAAACTCCTCGGTTTTTCATTGATACCTTACTTGTACCTTTGATAGTATGCATGACTGAAAAACTTGATGTTAAAGACAACAAGTACGAATTCCATTTTTTGCAAGTAAGGCTGATTACTCTCACTGATCCGTCGGTTGGCTGAGTTCTTTGTAAGTGAACATAGCCACTTTGAATAGCACTTTTGTAGGCTTTAAAGTGATTACACAATGGTAAACAAAATTTTGATATATGATCGAGAATAGAATTCTAAGAAGAATGACATTAAAAATATGATGATTTTCAATCGAAATCAATGCATTTTGGCTTATTGTCTCATGAAAAGTTATGAGCTGACCAAAAAAAAATTGAGTATGAGGTATGACGTAAAAGTGGGTACCCAGCTTCGCGCATTGCAGTTGTGCTACGCGCTAGGCTGTACAACATGTATTATACCTTGCGCGCATTTTGCTAGTGCGCGACACGGTACCCAATTTGACGTCATTTTGACGTCAAAGTGGGTACCCAGTTGAAACTGGGTCACAGCTGAGGGGTCAAAAATATCCTGAAATCTTACCACATTTGGGGGTTCCTTGGCAACAGGACTTTCAAAAATACTTTAGACAGATGAATTTCTGCTGATAAAATCATGCTCTTTTAAATGAACTAACATTGTTTCAGCATTGGATACCCCCTTTAATAATGAATGTAAAGCTGTAAAGGTTGCTTTCCCTGACTGACCGACTGTGAGGCATCAGTTACCATTCATTTTACTTACTTTACCAAAACTTGCAAAAAAATGGAATCTGTACCTGTTGTCTTCCAGATCAATATATTCGGTCGTTCGTGGCATCACAGGTACAAGTAAGGTATCAATGAAAAGCTGAGGAGTTCTTCTTTCATACTAGGGTATATTCATTTTGTTGAATTAAATAAGCTCTGAATATAAGCCCTCTAAAAATGGATTACTTTTTTTATACGCACTGTATACATGAAGGTTTTGATTGCAAAATCAGATAAAGAACCGAATGTCACTTGGAAAGGTCCGGCCATCACACTTATTTGAATGAGCAGGAATTAAGAGCTCGAATAAAATAATTCATACCGCATTCCGGCTGGGATTTCAAATGGACAAAAACTCTTTAAACACCTTTGTCATGTTTGTAGGAATGCTGTTCGATACTTAATGCATTTTGTACCCTCCCCCCGAATGATCTTCTCGCATATTCCAGGTGCATTACCCCTCGAATACTGCTCGAATATAATTGGAACACAATAGGAAAGTAAAAGACTAACCAAAAAAAAAAAAAAATGAATGAGCCTTTAGTCAACGATGAGATCTTTAATCAAACCATAATCAAAAACATTCGGACTCTGTCCTGAAAAGGCATACATATTATAGACCAGTGGCGTAGACAGGTTCTTACACCTGGGGGGATGATTTGCCGTTCACGAGAAATCGAGGATCAATTTTGTATACAGATACTCATACACACACACGCACCCCCACAACTCACACACACACGCACACACACGCACACGTACACACCCACACCCGAAAGCACAGACATAAATAGATAGGGCGGCGGAGCGTCTTTCAAAGGGGGGGGGGGGCCACTAGCGAAAAAGGGCACTATGGGGGAAAAGGGGCCCTTACAAAAGCTGAACGCGAGAAGGAAAATATACCCTTATATTCTATTCAACACACTTTTAAAGTGCATTTTGACATACTTTTACATGTCATGATAATAACTACTTTGCACTATTATTGTATATTGCTCTGTCTTACTCAATTGTGAGCGAGCGAAGCGAGCGAGCAAAAAATGCTAGGTATTTTTGCTGAAGGGCAAGGTATTTGCAGTATATTTCGAGTGTCCTATAATGATAAAGGCTCCCGGAAATTCATTTTATTCGTGTTCCATTGTTAATTTCTTCCTTTTACTCTGTATATAGTTTTCCTTAAAGTGACCAAGCTATAATGTTTAAATGCATTAGTGAGGTCTCATAGCTACCGATCATTTTTTATCAGAGAAAATATTCAAATTGAATGGGGTTTTGAGCACAATACCATCAGGAACTTAGGAGAACATATAAGACTTTATGGTTTCAACACACTTGAACTGCCTTGAGTGAGATATCATAAGTACGAGCGAGCGTAGCGAGCGAGCTTTAGAAAGAAAAATTAGAAAAATACCCCCCAATAGAGGGGCACCGTTCCCTCTAATTACAGTTGTGGGAAGCACTTGCCCGAATGGAAAAGGGACACTATCAGAAAACAAAAATGACGCTAATTGCCCTTATCTTACATGAACAGATGCAGAAATTGGACAATCTAGAAAGGAAAAGGGGCACTTATCAGAAGTAAATGAGGGCATGTATCAGATTTCAAATGGGGCACTTATCAGGGGTGAAAAGGGGAAATCTGCAGAAGAGAAATTGCACTTTGAAAAACGAAAGGAGGTAGTAAAAGGGGATAATAATCACATTTTAAAAGGGACATTCATTTGAAGTGTAAGAGGCGCACTTCTCAGAATGGAACAGAGCGCTATTAAAAGGGAAAGGCATAAAAGAGTGCATTTCTGTAGATTTTAAGAAGGGTAACTTATCTGAAACGAAAAGCGGCACTTATTAGAAAGCGAAAGGGCACTTGATCAACAAAGAAAATGGGCCATTCTAAGATAAAAGAAGGGCACTGAACAGGTTTGAAAGGCGGCATTTTTGTTGGGAAAGAAGGGGCACTTTTTGGGTGCTTCAAAAAGTGGGGGGGGGGGACACTGTGCACCCTGCCCCACGGGAGCGCCGCCTCTGTAAATTGGAGATCTACGCACCGTTACAAGCGTATATAGAATATGGACTGACATACACATTATTGCATATTTACATCACGCTATTTATCTTTTTTTTTTAATTTTGTTATTACACCACTTCAGAAAAAACTGAGACGGCGCCAAAATTACCCAAAAGTAATATAAATAACTACATAAATAATAATAATAATAATTGATAATAATTGATAATAGTGATGATAATAATTAATAATAATAATAATAATAATAATAATAATAATAATAATAATAATAATAATGTTCTTGTCGTTGTTGTTATAATGATAATGTAAGCAAAGATCCTTCCCTAAAACCTGGGGGGATGATTGTACATGTCATCCCCCCCACCTTGTGAGGTGGGGGGTATGCATACCCCTCATCCCCCCCGCTGTCTACGCCCCTGTTATAGACAAATCACAAGTCATATTGAAATTGTAAATTTGAATGCACAACACACTAAATTGGATGCAAGAAGAGGGATCTGAATGAGGCATGAGCTTGTGAGATGTGTGATCATGGGACCGTGCGATGAGAAGTTGAACACAAGTTTTACGAAATAGTGCGAAACGTTGAATAAAGATAACAGACGACTGATCAAAACTCTCAAATGAATGCTCGCGAGATGAATTTGAAAGCACAAATCATAAATTTTAATGCAGAAAAGCATGGGCTATGTATAAGTGTAAATGATTTTAATCAAATTCTCTTGATATGAATTAGACCGACAAAGCTGCGAAATTGTCAGAGAAAACCCCAAAAAGGGTTATGGTCAGGCTAGATGGAGGTGATGGCAAGAACGGGAATAGGATCATGAGCTATAAGCACCGCTGGATGTGAAAGAAAGCAGTCTGAAGTTACGTGCTTACCTAAGACAGGACCCTTGCCCATAAGTTCCCATCTTAAGCTGATGCGGCTGTTCCAAGTTACAGGATGTAGACGGAAGAACCTCGCCGTAACAGGTGGGTTCAGGGTGTTTTCTACGGTAGTACGAGCATCGTAATTGGCCCTGAATATCTGTAGAAACACCATGAAATATTTAATGTTTTATATGTTGAAAGTATCTAATATTTTCAACATACAAAGAGGAATCAAGTGAGTATAATGATAATTATAATAATAATGGTATACCAACAATGTATGGTAATAACAATGTGTGAAATAATATATGTGATCAGTCGTTCATTCTTTTTTTTAAACACACATGGACACGTTGGTAACACTATTCATATGGCACATTGATTTATTGCATGTATGTAGCAATGTAGTACCTTGCTCAAGACCGTGCCTATAGGCTGTTATGATACGCAAATCACAGATAAGACTTCACCATACATTGTAAGTTTATTTTTGCCAAATTTTTATTCATTTATTTATTTGAGGGGGATGGGATGGGGCTGTTCTTTTTTTTCCTTCTATTTTATTTTTTGAAGGGGGTGATGTGTGAGCAGTGTTTTAGTCATACCTTTGGTCCTGGATGACAGTCTGTTATCATGGCCCAATTCATTCCATCAGTGCTGAAAGATATCGAATAAGACGTAACCCAACTGGTAGAGGCATCCCTTCCTTGTGTGATCACACCAGTCACTTCAAAGGCAGAACGAAGGTCAACCTGGATCCACTGATTTTGATCATCAACCTGCAAGATTTTTTTTCCCTACATTATGTACAGCCAGTGATTCATGTGCTCATGCAGTCAACTTGTTATATAAAAGAAGAATTGTAAGAGAAGTTCTTTTCAGTTTCTTTAGGTATTTATAACTTCAGAGATTTCTAGAAGGGAAATGATTATTACCAGTTTGCTGTAATGAATAACAGACACAGAATTAAAGCAATCGTCATACCAAGCAAGAAGAAAAAGAACTTTCTAGATTACTCCATAAGTGTTGTCATAACACTCCATTTACTAGTATGTGATTGTAGGTTTATTTTTGGCTGCATCTATAATGAGGCAGCTAAAAGAGCATTTCTGAAATGTTGTTCCTTACAATTTTCACCTTATGTTGAACTCAGTAGACAATGGCCTGCTTAGGAACAATAGCAAAGGTATTTTGTTTCTGTGTCAATTACGCTGAGATCACTCAGGAAATCTCTAGACTGTACTTTACTAGAAGGAGCAAGACTGTTCTTATGAGAGATATGACTGGATAATGCTAGAACACCTAATTTATATATAAGGCTGGGAAACCTATAAGAAAAATAGAATTAACCTCCGTGCTTCAAGAGCTATTCGCCAGTTTTAAGAGGAAATTCTCATCTCACTAATACTGTCAACCTGTTGTAGAAGACCTGTTCAACCCCGAACTTGGATTGTTAAAGTGGATATACCAGCTACTTGTCATAATCGACTTTCAGTGGACGCTGATCCCACTTCGCATACCATCCGTCTCAACATCATCAGCATCGTGGACTATAACCCAAGGGTTTGTTTTCACCAGCCCATTTGGATATACCTGTATTTTAGACTAATTTCAGGACTGAACTATATCTCAGCCATACTTTATGTAAGTCATTTCTGCTTGATTTTATCGTTGTAACAGTGTAAAGAACTGTAAAAAAAATAATTTAGTTTTAGTTTAATCGTTATTTTTTCATGGTGAGTCTTTAATCGGTCTCATTATCGTAACAGAATGTTCAGCAGTCAATTTCTAACACTAAAAATATCATCAAGTGTGGACGGAGCCCAAGCCTGATCTTATAAAGGTACATAGGAGATCCCACTTTCAAATTTCTGGAAACCTCATGAAACTTACAAGGGTCAAACAGTATACTGATCTAGTTATAGGCTTTGCAACTTAAAATGATAAACTTTCCTCAATCTCTTTGAACCGTTCCAACAGTTTGAAGCCAAACGTCGAACAGATGAGTGTCCGCGCCAGGAAATGTGTCCGGATCAGACTGTGTACTGTGCAGCAGGAGCGTGGAGCATTTTTTTTTAACGTGAAGGGGGAGGCAGAGCCCCCCCCCCCGGCTCCACGGCCCTTGTGCCACGCATGCGCACTGTGGTGTGGGCGTATCATGGAAATAGTGTGGGTGTGGGTGTTGCGCATAACGTTGTATTATGTTCGCTCGGATAGTCGCGGACATGCACCCCACTGAATCGGAAAGCATGTCCCGTCATATTATCATTAATGTTATTTTAACATGAAAGACGTATGTGAATGGAACAATGAAATTAGCCCTTTTAATACATATGCCGCTTGCAGAATTAGCTAGGTTGTTGAACAACCATAAGTGTCCTATTTCATACTCACGTCAGCGGTCCAGCTTCCCAATGTTGTATTATTTCGTCTCATGTTAAGTCTGGAAGCAGATACGCACATTTTTGGATCAGCACAGGATGTTGCTGTCATACTAGTAGAAGCAACTCGGCGATCTTCAATTCCAAGTGCGGTAGGAATCACGTTACCTATATACACACAAAATGGTTATCAATTTGTCATGAACCGAGGTTTAAGACAAGGCAATTTTGAAAATCATTATTTCACCCACAGTTTGTACTTTTGATCGGATAGGCAGTGCTATAATTCCTAGCTACATCACTTTTGCAACACCAAAACTGGCAGAATATCTATCTGCAATGCGATTACCGTGTGACAACTGATTGTGTTTAATATTTATTCATTTATGTTATCCTCAGTTCGATTCATTCAAGGTAGTCTCTGCAGTAAAAACTGCTATCCTCGAAAGCCTGAAGGCCCAGAGAGAGAGAGAGAGAGAGAATAGAATATATATATATATATATACATACAAAATTTCGAATTTTATATATATATATATATATATATATATATATATATATATATATATATGCATATATACATATATACATATATACATATATACGGTACATTAAAAATATATATATTAAACACTGGAAGAAATGAAAATGGGAGAATAATAATTGGGTAGCTCCCTCAATGTTCCCCAGAGCTGTCATCCATTGAGGAGCTACGCAGTTATTATTCTCCCATTTTCATTTCTTTCAGTGTTTATCATGTACAAGGGAGTTGCCAAAGTTGTTTGCATTTGTCAAATTTCTTTATATATATATACATATATATATATATATATATATATATATATATATATATATATACACACATATATGCAATCGTGAGTTGTAAGCCTTTCTGTATTTTTGTGAGTTTTCGTTTTTAGCTGTTGAAATTTGTGTATATCTTAAAAGGGAGAACTTTAGACCAGTAGAAAATTAGACTGGCAAGTCCCATTTCTGTCAGGTTAGCCTGAGCTAAATGGTGTTAGATGGTAACTTAATTATCTAATCTTGGTCAAGGTTACAGAAAGGGGCCTTTGGGTCACATCTTGGATCGTCTCATGGCCCAAAAGAGACAAAACAGTAGAATGTTTTCCGTGTTTTGTAAAATGCATACATACATTTCAAATTTGTTTTAAGTTGTACATCGTTTTCTTCGTCAAGGTCTCTTTTAGGGGGAGGGGGACTTGACGGGGGACGTCTTGCGGGCACTTAGCAACAGAAAATTTGCCTGCCATGGCCATTTCGATAGTTTTTAAGGTCGACCTTACAATTTCAAACTGGTTGTTAGTGATACCTAGGATGTTTACTAGGTCAAACGTACAACAGAGGCCCTCGGGCCACTCTTTATGGACATCTACCGGGCACAAAGCAATAGTACATTGTCTGTCATGGCCCATTCGTTAGTCTGTAGGATAGATCCGACCCTTTCACAATGGTTTCAAGTGACGTCTAAGATGTTAACTAGGTCAAAATATGACGGGTCAAAATATGAAAAAGGCCCTCGGGCCACGCTTTGGGGGTGTTCCGGGCACAAAGCGGCAGGAAATTTGTCTGCCATAGCTCATTTGGGAGTTTTGTAAGATCGATTTGACCATTTCATATCTGTTTTAAGTAGTACAGGATGTTTAACCTTGGCAAACATACGAAAAAGGGCCATCGGGCCCCTCTTTGTTGGCATCTGGCGGGCAAAAAGCAGCAGAAAAATTCGTCTGTCATGGGTCATTCCAAAGTCTGTGAGAGGAGTCCTAAAATCGGCCGTGGGTTTCGTGTGGTACCTCGTTCATCAAACCAAGCCTATATGTAGCTTCTATGCAACAATTGGCCCTTTGGGGATGCTGCCGGGCACTTAGCAGCAGAAAATTCGTCTGTCATGGGCCATTCCGAATTCAGTGTAATGAGCTGCCGTGGACTCCATGTTACCTCGTTCATCTAACCAAACGCATTTTTGGGCCCCTTTTAAAAGGCCCCAGGGGCCACATGCAGCAGAGGTGCAACAGCAGATGCCCAGTTTGGTATATGCGGGGTTCCGTCCAAGGTGTTCCAACACTCAGATGTTGGTACCTCGTTCATCTAATCAAAAGTCACCTTGCTGCCGGTTTACTTGTCCTTTTCTGTCCCGAGAGCAGTAGATATCTCGTAACAACGGAGAAGACAAAAGACCAAAGGAAGCAAATGTCCATATTGGGAGGTGGGAGTTATCAGTGAATGAAATCATGATATTCCCCCTTCGTATTTCTATCCAACCTGTTTACAAGGTTGTGTACACTTTTAGCAAGGAAGTAATACCCATATTGTTTCCAGAAAAGAACGGAGGAAATTAACCACACCAGAGAAGATAGACTTCTGTGGGCTGTTGCCAAGGCGTTGCCAAGGAGGATGCGCGCCACAGTCATTATCCAGAAAAATATAATGAATATAATGAATTCGTGAATAATTCGTTGATAGCATTGTGGTGAAAATATCAAACGAAATTAATTTCCATAAGCGAATTCTTCACATACTTATTAGATTTTTTTCTGGATGATTGTGGCGCGCATTCTCCTTGGCAACCTCTTGGCAACGGCCCACAGAAATCTATCTTCTCTGGATGTGGTTGTTTTCCTCCGCTCTTTTCTGGATACGTTATGGGCATTATTTTCTTGCGAAAAGTGTATACAAAACTTGTAAACATGTTCGGGAGAAATTTGAAGGGGGAGTATCATGATTCCGTTCACTGATAACCCCCACCTCCCAATATGCCGATTTGTTTCCTTCGGTCTGTTGTCTTCTTCATTTTTTCAGACATGACTGGGTCAGGATATCTACTGCTCTCAGGACAGAAAAGGATAAGTCCTCCCATCTAAGATATACACAAATGGTCCACAAAATTCAATGGTTATGAACGAAAAATCACAAAATACAGAAAGGCTTACAACTGACAAATGCATACGCACCGATTTAGCTATGTTGCAATACTTATGCCCCCCCCCCGGGGGGGGGGGGGAGGGGTATATAGTAACGGGTGTGCAGAGCAACATTTCTGACTACCCGCCCCTTCCCCACATTCTCCCATCGAGCAGTGAGTTGTTTTTTTTAAATCATAATTTCAGTGATGAATCATTGTTGTGGAATTTTAACTTACCTCCAGTTGGTCCTGCCCCAAGCAGGTCAAAACGCATGCTGATAAAATTCATCCAAGTTTTTGGCAAAATGCGGACAAAGCGAGCTGTCACTGGTAGGGGTAACAGGTTAGTCACTGGTGTATTTCTATCCGAGTTCGCATGAAAGACCTAATGAAAGAGAAATGTTATAAATCTCATGCAGCACTGGGAATGTCAATAATGAAATACTTCCATCTTTTTGCCCTTCAATGGATTTTATCCAAACTCGCTTTCGCTGATTTTTTTATTTTTTTCTTTAAATTTCTGTAAACCCACTGATATCAGGGTGGTCTCGTTCTCCTTAAAATGCTCATTCAGCCTACATGCAGCTGTAAACTAGGTAAAAACGAACAAAAAATTAAGCATCATGAGGATGACTGACACAACAATGGACCTGGAAGTGGTATGATACAAAAATGTATTTATCACACCGCGTTTGCAAAACCCTGCGATGTTTTTGGTGAGCGAGCTTTATGAGTTAAAACTGAATTGAACTGTTCAGGTTTATAGCTCTAAAAATATTCAAGACTGTAGTCGAAGGCTCAAGCAAATGTACTTTAATTAAGGAATTCGATATAAAATGAACCGATGAATAACAACAATAACAAAAAAACATTCAATAATATTGAACATGGAAATATATATGACCATCGTGATAATAACAGATTAGAAGAAAAAGCATATGGAGAAGAAAAGGAAGAAAAAGTATAGAGGACAAAAATCTGAAGGCAAATTATTTTACGAGAACATTAAAAAAGTATTAGAATGAATTCAGAGCAATAATATCGATAGTGCAATTATAACAACTTGTAGGAAAATGTAAGTCATTAATTACGACAACACTTAGAATGCCGAGTTTAATGTAAGCATAATTAGAAATAAATGTATCAAACTGAAATACAAAGTCACGATAAAAAGTTCATGAAAGTATCAGATTATTAATTCTTGGAACTGTTTATCTCTATTCAACTCCACCATCCAAACTGAGTTATATTTTGAATTCTATTTTGTTTCTTGGTTTTCAAATTGTCATATTTATATTCAATTATTTAATATTTGCCCTTAACAATCAGAAGTATTTATATATTCAATCTCTTACCTAAATAAATAGTGTTAACATGTTAGTAAAGTAATATCTAGTAATTAGTACTAGTAATACGGATTTTCATGACACTTAAATAAGTGAAGTAATTCCTGATTGCTGATTGATATATTTCAATGTGTTTAATGAACTCATCCTATGTCCGATTGTAAATTCCCAATTGGCATGTAATGTGCTTATTATGTTTTTAACCCATGTACATGTAATTCAACCTCTGGTTGCGATGCATGAGATTTTTAAATAAAGGCCATTTCATCTATCTATCTATCTATCTGTCTGTCTATCTATCAGAATTAACAGTAATCAGAATATAAAAAAAGAAAATGAAAATTGCAGCATGTAATTGATAAGAATCAAATTTACCCAGAATTTTCTAATATTTCTTTTACTGAAAATTTAATGGGGCCAATGGTGCACAATAGACGTTGTCTTACAGAGACAAGCAAATTTACGTTATTCATAGTTATATGCCAGATATTACACATAAAACAACCCCTGAAGCACATACCATAGGGTCTCCGTTGCTGTCCTCATAATCTTTCAGAGATGGTCTATCATTTGAGCCATACTGCAAGCTGTAAGTAGTCACCCACTGGTTAAGATCTGATTTACCCTGGGTTACAATACCCTCCAGCTTGATGTCATGTTGGAAATCAACCTGAATCCACTGGAACGGATCATTGTTTTTAGCCGACCATGCGCCTTTAAATTTACCACCTACAGAGACAATTTGGAACAGTTTTTAATACTTTTTGGAGGAAAGAAATCAATATATATGATACTACTACATGTACCACTACTACTGCTACTACTACTACTACTACTACTACTACTACTACTACTACTAGTAGTAGTAGTAGTAGTAGTACTATTACCAGGGAGATCTCCCTGCTATTACTATATTCTGCTGCTGCTGCTACTGCTACTACTACTACTACTACTACTACTACTACTACTATATGCTGCTGCTGCTGCTGCTGCTACTACTACTACTACTACTACTATATGCTGCTGCTGCTGCTGCTGCTACTACTACTACTACTACTATATGCTGCTGCTGCTGCTGCTGCTGCTACTACTACTACTACTACTACTATATGCTGCTGCTGCTGCTGCTGCTACTGCTACTACTACTACTACTACTATATGCTGCTGCTGCTGCTGCTGCTGCTACTACTACTACTACTACTACTACTATATGCTGCTGCTGCTGCTACTACTACTATTACTACTACTACTACTACTACTACTACTACTACTACTACTACTAGTACTACTACTACTACTACTACTACTACTACTATTACTCTCAACGTGTTCAATTCAAACTCTGCCTGTACGTTTACAAATTAATCAACGATACTGCCCCCTCTTACTTTGCTGACACAATAGCTCCTTAGTTACCCACACGTAATCTTCGTTCTGTGTGTCATATTAGTAGACTTGTAATTCCCAGATCAAATCTTTCTTCTGCTGAAAAAATGTGTTAGTGTAGGTGCTTCTAGAGCTTGGAACAATCTCCCACCCTCAATCCGAGCAAATAGAAATTCTGTCAACTTTGAAAAGACAAGTGAAGACTTACCTTTTTCCATAGAGCTAATTCTTTTTTGTTGTTGTTTACTTTGTAAGCGCTATGGTACTACATTGTGTATAGAGCATTATAAATGACCACTATTATTATCATTATTGTTATTATTATTATTATTATTATTATTACTATTATTATTATTATCATAACTACTACTACTACAACTACTACTACAAATACTAATGACAATGACAATAATGATGATGATAATTGCTATAACAATAAAAATAATAATGATAACAATATCATTGTATTCCAATGATGTTTCATTCCTCATTCGACTGTTACGTTGTTTAATTCTCTGCATTGTTCAGTAATATGAATATGTCCTGGGCTATTGTTTCTTTTTATCCTTTGTTGTGCAACTTTAAACACTGGTTAAAACACTTAGAATAATAGTTATAATTAAAATAATAATTATAATGATATCATTAATAAAATGGTAGTAATAATAGTATCAACAACAACTACAATAACAATGATGAACATAATATCAATGATAATAATGATAATAATGATTACAACATTCAATAACATTATAATATTACTATCCCTGCTTAATATAGTTCCAGCAACCTACGCTAGGGTAGCCCACAGTGTGTGGATGCATAATTCATTAACACTGGCGTAGCAAAGGGGGGCACAAGGGGCCATCCCCCCTCCCCCGTTGATCGACGAGCAAAAAAAAAAAAGTTTTTATAAAATATTAATTTAAAAAGATAGAAAAAAAGAAACTTTCGAGTTCACTTTTTAATTCACATAAACTGGGCTAATTTTGGATCGTAGGCTAAACATGTTAAATAATCTAATAGGCTAGGAAGGATAACTTGCCGTTCATTATTTTAAGCAAATTCCTAACCCTGCAAGGGATCACTCATTCTATTCTGTGGTTCCATTTTGAAAAATACCTTTCCTTCTTTTTACCATGATAGTTAAAAGATTTGAATTTATAAATACTTAAAACCTATTTTTGTCTTTGTTATTGGTAAATAAATCACATCACATCCGTAATCATATCATATCGGATCAGATCAGATCAGATCATATCTCACCGTCTGGCTATACGCCGAAAGATAAAGATCCTGAGAGAATTACCGTATTAAACTCACCCTGACCTTCCTGTCCATGAGGATTTACTTGGAAATCTACCCAGGCTTAAACTGACTTCTGCCCACCCACGAGGAATCTACCCACCAGCTTCAACCCTGCGGAAGTCTGGCGGATCGAGGCAGAAGGAAACGTGTTGACTATACGGCGCAGCAAAAGCCTTGTGTGTTTGTCTTCATAACATTCGCACCAAGCATGCAGGACTGTGCATAACCTACACGATTGGCCGGACACACAGCGCCCTGTCCTACAAGTGTTTTATTAAAGCATGTTTGAACGCTTTAAAGAACAATATCGCACTGAACTATAAGAACAAATTGCTGATAAGCATACTTGCTCCTTGGTTGAGTCTTGCCCTGTCAACACACCGATATTGTTGATCATAACATGAGCTCGCAGTAAGTTGATCCTTTTCGATACGACCATCTTCCATACCAAGTTCCAGGGGCTCATACCGTTGACCTAAAAAGAAGTTGGAACACAGGAAACAATCAAGACTTCAGAGTAGATTTATACCCTCAAGTTTAGTTATTTTTGGATGCATATTTCAGTTCAACATGATATAAATTAGACATAATACATAACATCAGTATATCAAAGAACATGCAATCCTTGGAAATATTTACTCATAGCACAATGCATTGTGCCGGGGTATTGTACCTTTACATTGCAGTTTCCGGAATAAGAGCACCGAAGATGAATCTAATTTGAAGTAGAAGTGGACTTAGGCCTACATTCACCATTGCTCTGTACAAGTTTAAGATTTTTGCTGCATTTCGAGATCTAGTTAATTCATTTAATTCAAACATAGGCCTAAATATCTGTCACAATATCTAAGTATATTATGAGGAGATTATCCATTGTGATATGGATTCTAATCAAATGAATGGCTGAGATCACGTGAAAAGTCTTCTATTTTGCCTAACAGTAGTAGTGGGCTATAATGAATGGGTGATTTTTTTTTTCTTAGGTCACAATGTCATTTTACGTTGAGATAATTCAAATGAAGTGCGAAAATGTACCTAGGCAAAATAACCCCTAAAGTATTTATTATATGTCTGTGGTATAGCCCATCCCACTAACGGGGAAAGTTGCAATGACTGTAGTAGTTAATGATGGGTACAGGTCATAGAGATCCTATATAATATTGACACAAGTACGATGCAAAAATGTCCGCTGAAATAAGGTTACAAAGTTGTCAAAGGCGTCAACACCCTAATTATTCGACGAAGGAAATATTTTGCTTTCAAACTTGTATCAGTTTAGAATATAGAATGCTATTCTCATGTGTTGCTTCTAAGTTCTGGGAATGCTGATCTAACTTACCAGCCACTGGACCCCTTCCAAGAATTTCAATCCTCATGGCAATGAAGCCGTACCAAGAGTAGGGACGAATGCGTATGAATCTGCCCTCCACTGGTATTGGAAACTCTGTTGTAACCTTGGTATTGCGATCACTGTTTGCAGGAAAAACCTTCAAAAACAAATAGTCGAGTTCAGTTAATTTTTCAAATAAAGTTTTATTACTCTAATCAACTACTTGGAAAAATTAAAAGGTTCATGCATTACAAGACTCATGCAATAAGTAGTGTAAGGACATTTTGCATGAGGCACGGCTGCAACCTACACCCTACCCCATCCGCGTTAAACTTATTAGCTAAAAAACTACAAGGCAGATTAGTTCCCTTTAATATTTTAATTAGGTCGGGTGTTATCTCACCACGTCAACATGATGTACCCTTAGCTTAACCTCAAGGGACATGTTCTCTACACAAGGTGTCTGTCTCTTTCTTTTCATTACCCCCCCCCCGATTGTGACTTATTAATTTTATAGTGAACAAACCTTATCGTTTCCATTACAACTGCCAATTGTCTTCCAGTTAGTGCCGTCGTTGCTGTAATCAACTTTGAAAGCCGTCACCCATCTGTTGCCATCCTGTCTACCTTGCGTAATAACCCCAGTGATCAAGTAGATGCCGTTTAGATCCACCTGCAGCCATTGGTTGACATCATTTATTTTTGGTGACCATCCTCCTTTTAGACCACCTTTACCTGTGAAGTAAGCAGGCAGAAAAGCATGTATATATTACTGATATGACCAGTGATATAACGCAGCTGAGCTCTGGAAGGGGACAGCATAAAGCCAATAATGATATTTCATGTATTTTCTGCAAGAAATTGAAATTTTAAAAAAAGAGATTAATTGATTTTGCGCAGGTAGTGTATGGGACTTCGACACTTTCATGCCATAATTAACGAAAGTGTTCGAATAGAATTCAGAATTGCACTTAACAAAGTTTCAGCAGTTTCTTGTTACTATTTCGCGTAGTGCGTTTCATAGTATGATCTCGTAGTACAAATATGACTGACAGAGCTGGAGGTTCCAAGTCATTAATACATTTGAAAACCAGACAAAAAGTGGCTTTGAGGAGCAATTCATTAAGAGTCGGCCATTTTTAGACCATCCAGGACTTGTCGCGATGGAACATGCCAAGATTGCTCTTTTATGAAGTTCATTTAACATATCGACTTTATATTTAAATCGAAAAGACCATACCGTGCAGCAATAAAGAGCATGCGGTAATACATATCCCCACAACATATTTTTTAGTTGATACTGACATGACTGAGTTAAGAGATTCGCGGAGCGAGATCTTTGCGTATTATATCAAAACCATCAATATGGATGTCGTTGTCGAATATTGTCATATCACAGAGTGACTCTGATATGTAATGATATCAAAAGGACAATTTCTGAACATAAATCTCAACTGATCTATTCTGGCAGGAAGAGAGTTTATATGTTTCAAGATTCAAGATTCAATATATGCTTTATTCAATTCTCGCAGCCTGGAAGGCTGAATTGCAATTGAATTTACAATGATGTTAAAAACATACAAATTGCACAAGAGATTTCAATGCAAATTAATAGAATTCAATAAAGTGTACAATCACATATCATAAATGAAATTCAACTGTTATGAGGCTGGTGGGTATATGCAGGGTGCAGTGTTGGTAACAGTAAAAGAAACAAAACGGGATAGATTTGGAATTTAATGAAAGATTATAAACAGAGTTGATATAACAGAAGTTGCTGACTCGACTGAACATGCTGAAGTACACATGTTTGACATATTTGAATATGACTGCAACTTAAACAAAAAAGAAAGGAAAAGAGGAACTTATCAACAGTGAAGTTTAACGTGTTGATAAGAAGAAGATCAAGTAGGAGGACTGTATCAAAACAGTCTAATTAAAAATTATTATCAAGAATGAAATTGACACATTTCATTTACTGTACTGTACTAAATGCTCCATACCTAATTATACAAGTACATGTGGTCAGAGAACTTTAACCAGTTTGGTTGGAAACTGTTAATGGTAGTTTATTGTAATATTTGACGGAGAGTGATGTAACTCTAAAATCTTCAATAACTTGAAAATCATAAAGTGAATATTAAAGTCAATGGGAAAAATATCATCAAGTCTATCCATTCAATATTGGTACATAATAAGAAGATTAAAAACCACCCACATTTTATTTGTTATTTAATAACCTGATAAGGAAGGGCATGGCACTTTTCCTGTGACGCTAAGTGCTTCACTTGGTTGATCTGTATTTTCCACTGTTTCTTAAAACTATGAATTCAGACTGTTTAGGGGGTAACCAACGGGGAAAGAACTTTTCAAGAGACAACGCGAATTTGATACACAGATTGACACGCCTGTCGTGCAAAGTTGAGAGACCAAAAGTTGAAAATACGTTTTCATTGGAATGGTATTCCTGGCCAAGAATGATACGTAGTCCCCTTTTCTGAATGGATTCTATTTGTTATGTTTCATTCTGTGTCAGGGATGAGTGCCACACTGGCGCACAATATTCTAGTATTGGCCGAAAGTATGATGTGAAGACAGTAAGGAGATCTTGCCCAGAGAGACTGAATTTCTTTAAACTACGAATCATGTAGAGTTTTTTTTACTTGCTCTAGAGACTGTTCAAATGCTCCAGAGACTGTTATGACCTAAAATAAGTCAATGTGTTCATGGCCACTGTGTAATTTCTGCAAGGGTTGAGGAGTCTGCAATTAGTTTGTAGACAATCTGGCCAGTCTCGTGGGAAAACACGGTCTCACGCTTTCTTGCGGAATTTCACTTTTATGGTCGTCTGAAGAGACGGAGCAACAAGATATTGAAATTGGATATGAGCTCCCCCCCCCCATACCTTTCTACAGACCAAGTCCAAACATGCCCAGTATTAATTCCGCTCATTTCTTAATTAGGCGTCGGGTTAGGTGTAGAAGAGTGATTGAGTTCGGACTTCGTCCAGACTTAAGGCCCTATCTCACCAACGGAGACGTCTCCGCGACGTCTCAGAGACTTGCAGTCTCTGCAGTCGTGGAGACGTCTCCAAAATAAGCTCTCACCAAAGAGACGCCTCTGCGACAAGTTTCAAAATAATCATGATGGAGCGTTTGCAGGATCATGCACCTGACTTGGACCAGGAGGAATGTCAGGACGCGTTCAGTCACCTGGTTTCTAAAGTGGGTCAAACATCGTCAGGTAGAGTCGCGGTGACGTCTCCGCAACGTCTCACCAGTCTTTCTGGTCTGCTCCTGGTCTCCGCGACGTCTCCGAGACGTCTCTGAGACGGCTCAGAGAACTCTCGAAGATATCCGGGGGACGTCTCAGCAGTCGCGGATATAATTCGTTTCCGCAGCTGATGGAGACGTCTCGGAGACGTCGCGGAGACTTCGCAGAGACTGTAAATAGTCTCAAAAAATCAAGCATGTTCGAATTTCTTGCGACTCCTCGGAGACTCCATGATTTTCAGGAGACGTCTCTGCAACTAGCAAAATCTGGACTCACAAACTAGTCGCGAACTAGTTTCAAGCCCGGTGAGATACCTCCTCCTTAGGCTACAGCTGAAAGCTGATCTGCATGGTTTCAGTATCAGCATCACCATCCGACCCGATCCGTTTCGAGACTGAAGCCCGTTTCATAAAACTTGTTATCACTAACAACTGCTACATTTCTATGACAAATTTGCTCTCAGCCAATCAGATGCAAGGATTTTAGTAGCTTAACTAGAGCAGTTGTTATTAATTAACAAATTTCAACGGGGCCCAGACTATATAGTCTTATTGTTATTACAGAGAACTTTGAATTTTATTTTGGTCGAGTTGTGACAATTTGTAGCTTCTTAATCTTTTGTGACTTGTGTAAGTGCACATTTTCGACCAAATTGCGGGGTGGGGGGATTTACTGTACATTTTCGACCCGGGGGGGGGGGGGGGGGCGTTGGAGAGGAATTTAGAATCGTGTGTCAATCAGATGTTCATTTACGTCTGGGACCGACCGTTAAATGAAACCAACACCCTCTAGTCAAGTAGTTTAAAAATCAAAGCTGAGACAGAATTTTAAAATTTGAACGAACAGGATCTGTTACTTTACCATTACTCACCTTTTACCATGTCCAGACGACCTCTACTTGCTCTAGTTTTAGAGTACTCAGTAGAGGCTGTGATAGCGCTGTCTGGGATCAAGTTACTCTGCATACCCAGAGCTCTTGGGGTGTCTTCTGTAGCTGCTCAAATGAACAAATCAGAACATAACGAAATAGGCATCCTCTGATTCTGCAGCAACACTACCACTAAGTCCACATTTCTGTCTGAGAGATATAAATCGTGGTTCTACGCACAGCAGAAGAGCACAAAATGGTCACCAGAGTCACATCTTTTGAAATCCAGAGCGTACTTCTTAAAGTTCTGGCATTTTTGACAATTCTACGACACATGCAAATACGAAATCATCATGACCTTTCTTCTATGTTTCTGTATCCTTCAATTTGAAAGCTTTTGAAAAAATAGATTTGTTTATACTCTCTTCTGTTCTGCTCAAAATGCCCGTGATGTATAAGAACACAATCAGTACTTAAAACATGTTGACATTAACAAGATACATTTTTTTCTTTTGATAGGTTCTTCTACATTATTATTAAATTTTTTGTACTTGAAATGACTTACTGCACTTGAACATATTGTAATGTTATTATTTGTACTACTTCATTCGATAAAAAAGGTTTGGTATCGTGCTATCAAACGGATGCAATTCGAATAAGTTTGGAAACCGACACATAAAACTAAATTTAAAAATGAATACAGTGCATCAACTGCTGTATGCTACCACAATAAGTACACTTCACTGGCTATAAACTTTCATCATTGATCCGTGTTAGTACTTATTGACAACAAGTTTCAGGGTTATTTTTATCCAGATCGACAGGACTATTAGCGAAAGACTTAAGCCATCTGCATGAAATATCTTTACACAATATCCGAACGTCAGAAGTGGGTTAATCACACATTATTTACCTTCATATTCATTATTCATTGAATTACACGATTCACTTAAATTAGGTGGGAGGTAAGAAACGTTTATTGGACAAAATGTACCATGTTTATTTTAAAATGCTACCATTGACCACATTATTCTTAACATATTAAAGCCACTATTTTGAAGAACAATTCCGAAAAAAAAAGAAATTATTGGAACATGTGACAGTTTCATTAGTACACGTGTTGACTACAGAATTCTCAAATTCCAGGGAACCACCTGGTTCTATTATTCAAAGGAATACTCCGACCTTGCATTAAGATGATATGAAAAAAATAGAGTAAAATTAAACAAGCAAAATACTGAAAATTTCATCGAAATAGAATGAAAAATAACAAAGTTTATAGAATTTCCAATTTTGCATTATATTGTGAAAACGGTTGTATTCACATCATCATGAATATGCCATAACTTTGTTATTTTTCATCAGATTTCGATGAAATTATCAATGTTTTGCTTGTTTAGTTTACGCTATTTATTCAAATCATCTTAATTTCAGGCTGGAGTACCCCTTCAAGTCGTTAAACACATTTATTCACCACTATAAAATGTCAAAATTATAAACGCAGTCTTAAATACTTTTCGTTCTCTATTGCTTCAAGTTCTTGAGAATGCAACAACTCAAGCTATAGTGCTCTATACGAAAAATGATCATTATAATTATTACCATCGTTATTATCAATATTAAATTTCTGCTTTCAGTTCATTCATGCGATTTTACTCTGATGAGTGCATGTCGAAGAACTTAATTATGAGTGCGTTCAATGATATTATCAATATTAGGCCTAATAGTATTTTATTATAATTATTTTCATTATCATTATTATTGTTATTATCAATATCGTTAGTAGTAGTAGTAATAGTAGTAGTAGTAGTAGTAGTAGTAGTAGTAGTAGAGAAGTAGTAGTAGTAGTAGTAGTAGTAGTAGTAGTAGTAGTAGAATTAATGGAATCAGCTCGTTTCTGTATTGCTCTTACGAGGCAAGTGAGAATTTGTTTGTCAACGACTATTAGTTTAAACATGTTAAAACTGAGTTATTAGACCTACTTGTTTTGGTATTGCCAATCAGCTCAAATCTCAAACCGATACCGTCTGCCCATGACACTGGTACAATCCTTACAAACCGAGCTATTATGTCGTAAAATTCATGTGATACGACAGTGTCCCGATCTGAATTACCGCTGAAGATCTAGGAAGAAAGGAAACATTTTCATCTGTAGGAGGAATATTAAAGCTCAAGATCTAATTTTGAATTCTTCAAGTATAGCGATATAATATAAAAGACCTACTATGCCTTTATACCTTAAGGCATGGAATATTCTTCCTCATATATTAAAATGAGAAAATATGGCTGGTACCCTCTGAAAAAGAATAAATGAAATATATGTCGGTAGAGAAAAGTGGTAGAAAAATTCAAACTGAAACTAACATTTCAAAGAAAGGGTTAACTCACTGTATTATCTTGTTCATTTTCGCGTTCTTCATTCTTAATGGTGGTCCATATCAATCCATCCAAGCTGTAGAGAACTTTAAATGATGTCACCCAATAATTGCCTGTATAAGTCTGACCTTGGGTCATGATTCCCTTGATCACATGCAAACTCAGAAGGTCAACTTGTATGTATTGGTCTTGGTTATCTTCCTTTGGCCTCCATCCTCCGGTGTAAGAACCACCTAAAGATTTAAGCATAATTTGATCTCATTTAGTCAGATTAAGATGAATTCGGCATGTGTTACAGACAATTTCCATCTTTTATTTCATCTGCTGACTTTGTGGGCCATTTGGAATTTTTTATTGACTTAAAATGTAACCCGTGTTATGTAAAGTTTTTAATTACTTTCATCGGCAAATAATAGGGTCATTTTTAAAACAACACCTCTCACGCTCTCTCCCTCTCCTTCTCTCTCCTCCTCTCTCTCCCTCCCTCCATCTCCTACACCCCCTCCTACGGTATCTGTTCCGCGGTAGAAGTTAGGTTGGGAAAAAGGAATACATTTCTAATATATGTTACCCGTTCTCTCTCTGTTCCTGTCCTTCTTTTACACACACACACACACACACACACACGCACACACACACTGTCTCTCTCGCTCTCTCTACCCCATTGCTCCTCTCTATAATTTAAGTGTGTTGTATTATTGTACGTTGTTACAATTGTATTGTCTTATTGTAAATTGCCATGATTGTATTATTATTGTATATTGTATATTGTTATGATAATGTCATAACCTGCCTTCTACCCCTATCGGTTGTAAGGCCTGGTTCAATGTATAAGCATGGTCTCTAATAAAGACGTGATACTGTATTATCCTTATGTAAAAAAGTAAAGTTTTGGATTTTATTATGCATAAAAGCTCGAGAAGGGTATTTTTTGCCAGATAAAACGCGTGACGCGTTTTACGGATACTGTGATTCAGGGTGCAAAAAAGCTTTAGTTTGTAACTTTTGTAATCACGCGTTTAAGGTATCCTTTTCCTCATCCTTAGTCTAGTTTTTCTGTAGTTTCGTTTTGCAAGGATATCTTCTGGAAAAAAAAGAAAGAGACCTTGCTTAGAAAATATTCCAGTGGATGAGACTCATTAAGGAATAACTTTGATGAAGAAGGGGCTCGACAAAAACTCGAAAAAAAAGGGAAACTCAAGGTGGCAGCCAAAGGCTGAAGCGCATTTGATTTACAATTAAAAAGAAATATGATAAAGAATGAAGTGGTAAAATAATGTACATCAAAATGAAAAAATAACAATAAGCATTCAAATTAAATTTAAAAATTCAGATATAACTGCTTACTAACGTGATTATTAACACATAGAAGGATATGACATTAAAATGTGGAAATGAATTGTAATAGGTATTTGAATTCAAAATCATTGATGATATTCACATTTAGAATGGTTTCTTTGACATTTCATCTAGCCTATAAAATGAATATTTTAGACATGAAATATGAATTTTTTTAAAGATCGTCCTTTTGGACACGGAAGAATTTTTGGAATAATCAAAGGTAAAAAGCTTGAGTGAAGACCTATAAGCTTATTCCAGAATCCAGACTGGCTTCCTCACAAAATACACGTATCATTATTCCCCTTCGGCAAAACGCTAAGTTTGGTTAGCTTACTTCTAGGTTGGTTCAGCCTGGCTCTGTTTGTGCAGGAATACATATTGTAACAGCTAGTAGCCGTGATCCGGGCATCCTTGATTTTGCCATTTTCCATTCCCAGCTCTTCCCAGGCATCAGCTGAAGAAGAAAAAAATGAAAGGGGTGAACGGAGATTAAGAGTTAGAGTTCTGTTAGATTTCTAAGGAATCAGACTTAAGGAAAATGAGGTTGAGGTTACATACTAGCCTACCGCTGCAGGATAGCATCATCAGCTAGCCTTCAACTCATCTTACATTCATTGTTTGGCATATCAACTTGACGAGATCGAATTCATAATGATGTATTCATGTCCCTCATCTAGCTTTATAGAAACCATGCTCATGCCCCTCGTATGAGAGGTCTTGTGTTTCGATCCTCGGCTGGTGCTTACATCTTTGGACAAGGTGTTTTGCTCATTGTGTTCCTTTGGACACAGGTGCATCAAATGGGTGCCTGGCAATATAATACTGGTGTACTAAAAATGCTAGGGCCTGAAGGGAGAGCAACATAGTGAGACTGATGTGGCTATCTTGGGTATGATTATTATTATCATTATCAGTATCAATATCTTTAGTTATTCTCATTCTTATTCATCATTATAATTATCATCAAAATTAATGTAAAGATTGTATTATGTTTTGATTCCTTGATGAAATAGGAAAAAAATATACAAAAATTAATGATAGCCCTGGTAGTTTTGTTTTGCCACAATTCAAAATTCCACTCATTCGGCAACAGTATGTACATCACCAGGAGTCCGTGACGGCCTTGAAACACCCTTTCTTGCCCTACCCCATTCTCGCAGTAGCTTGACAAAACATCGGGCGATGACGTCATTGCCATCAGGACAACTCACCCGGCAGGACAACTCCCCCGGTGACTGGGAGAGTTGTCCTTGGGGAGTTGCCATCCGGAAAAGGTGTCCTCCGGGGGGAGATGCCCTCGGCGGAGACGTCCTCCAGGGGAGCTGTGTGCTCCAGGGGGAGTTGTCAGGTGGGAATCGCATCGGGGGAGTTGTCCTCCCGAGGGAGCTGTCCTAGAACCGTTTATAGTATGTACATAAATGTTTTTAATACGTATACATAATTCATTGATTGATTGATTGCTTCATCTTTATGCATTATCATGCGTGCTGATATTATTTCTAAGACATCCAAATACACCACATTGTTAAAATTTACCAAAAACTAAACACTAAAAAAAAAAAGGGTGTGCAAATGCCCTCTCAAGCATGACGTGTTAATGAAATATATCATAACATAAACTCAACTGCGGATATCCCTACATAAATCGTCACAAAGCCCTCAGAATAATACAATTCCCAAACCTCTATAGTAAACACTACTGAAATGAAGGAGAAAGTTTTGTTTTAAGCACGTACGTCGTTAAGACGTTGTATGGATTCGCAAACATTACTGTGATTTTAGAGGTGGTGGCTCGGTGAATATTCGGCACGTTGACACTGAAATTCGTCCTTCTCCGCGCGCGAACCTATAAAAGTTACATTGTTCCCCCATAGCCCCCCTCCCCCTCCGCGCGCACACACACACACATACACACACGCACACACGCACCCTGGCAAACACGCACTCATAAATGTACGGGTCACACCTACGAAGCACATTAGAGGAAATCATACTTCCTCCGAGGCTAGATTCCGGGCTAGGTCTGGTCCTAACCGTCCTATAGGGGGCCTTTAGGGACTAATCTAACCCTGACGAGCTGACTCAGCCGAAAGGCTGCATGGTTTAAGCTAGCGAAGCGAGCATGAAAATTGTTTAATCTTCACTTTCAAAGTCTTAATTTTTTTTTTGTTGTCTTTCTGGCCCATTTCGGTATTACTTTTCTTTTTTTCTTTTTTTTTCTTTTTTTTTCTTGCCTGCTGATAGTGAAATACTTGGACTCTATTTTTCACATTTTCTTTGATTCCTATCTCATGACTTTTTAGGGGGAGGGGCGCCTGGGGCGCACAAATGTTATGGGGCATCTCGGGCCCCCACAGCTACGGCCCTATATGTTGAGAATCTATCCTTAATTTTTTGTTTGCTTACATTATTTTAGATAAGCTAATAACTATAATAACTATAATAATAATTATAATAATAATAATAATAATAATAATAATAATAATAACAATGATAATAATAATAGGCCTATTGGATATTTGCATAGCGCACGTATCCACCAAACAAGGTGCTCAAGGCGCTTCAATATTAAAGTTAGCTATGATTATGTTTACTTATGTACTTTGTAGTTCGTTAAAGCGGTTTGTTCATGTTTCGCCGTCTTATGCTTTTTCAGCTACGATTGTTATCATGCTCGATTTTAAGTTTGCTAACCCTTGGAATTGGGACAGAAGTCATTTTGCCATAGGCATTGAGTTAACTTTTTCTGTCCCTGGCATGCCAAGGGTCAATGTTTCTTTTGTTTTATATAAACTTATATTTTCTTTGCCGAGTAAGAACCTTGCTCATAGCAACAAGCACAAATACCCATTCTTGTGAAGCCCGATTTTTGCAAACTTTACATTTGCTATAAAAATTCGAGATTTCCTGGCGGGATTGAATAGAATTTAATAGAATTTAAAATAATTCGAAATATTTAGTTGAGGAAACTTTTTCAAACTGTGAACTTGTTGGGAAGCACGGTATCGCTATATAAGCGGAATGTCTGCACGTTTGAAGAATGCTAATGAGTAATGAGCATAATGAAATACCAGTTTTGCTTCCGAAAAGTATCAATAGTATAAGTAAGACAACAGATAACGAATTCCGTGAGCTTGGGAGTTTCCCTATTCCATCGGAAAGGATGATCATAAGTATCAACGAAAGAGCCGTGACTTCATCCTACCCGGAGACATAATATCAAAGTCCCGAGGCGGTGATGCCGACAGGCAGAAACTAGAAAAAGGAATTACCTTCCAACTTGAGACATATACATCCCTCATGCTCAAACGTCACTATCAGTTCATTGGAAGAGTTCTCAGAACTCCTTCGCCTTTTTTCCTTCTATTTCCTCTTTTTCTTCATCTCTTCTCTTCCTTGTTCCCTTCCTTCATTTTCCTCTTTACTTTCCTGTATTTTTTCTTTTAATCCCTGATATGTCACTTTTTTTCTCTCGCTCTCTCTCCTCCCTGATTCTAATTCTTTCCCTCACCCTACTCTTTCCCCCTCCAATCGTTTTCACCCCTTTCGCCCTTCTTTCTCTTTAACTCTTTGTCTGTACTCTTCTTCATATCTTTGACGTGTTTATTTATGTCCCTTCTCTCTTGCTTTTCTTTTCTTTTCCTGTATCTTTTGACGTTATTATTACGTCATTCTCTGTCTCTGCTTTTCTCTCGTAGCTTTGGCTGCGCTATTATATTATTGAGCTTTCGAGCGATCGATTTTCACAATTGAGCTTTCAATTTCGTACTACACACAAATACATGTAAGCAAGACTTCCCCCCCCCAATTAAATCATTGAATCTCACGTTTACTTTTAATCTTTGATTTCATCATCATCATCATCATCATGCCTTCCCCCCCCCCCCCCCCGGGGGGCCTTCCCTCATATAGGTAGCGATGAAACACTCGACAGCGTTGTGTTTAAGGCCCAGGTTATTCGCAAACTGCATGTATTCTCCCAGGGCTTCGAAAGCTTGGACATACGATTGACCTCATTTCTATAGATCCTGCATCTAATACGCCCCCTCCCCTTGGAATATTCTAGCCTCATCTTGTAAAAAAAATCAACCCGAATTGTGCACAAGATTCTTAAATTTTCAATTTTAAAATGGGAAAACGTCCTCTTGACAACCTTGGTCCCTTTGCTCCCTCACTTGCGTGTTTCCTTGCGTGTCCCCCCCCCTTCCCCCGGAAAATGAATGCTTCTAATATGAAATTGAATGTCAAAATAGTGAAATTGGCCGGGAAAACCTATAATAAAACAATCAACTCATTCTTGCAGAGTAACATGCACTGCACAAAACGAGCATGAATGTGACAACCATTTAGGTGCAACCTTTCCCGCCATATCTTAGATGAATGGACAAACGTTTTCAGTGGATATACTAGAAACTGTTCGATCAAACTGCGATAGAAGAGAAACATTCCACACTTCTAATTTCACTTAGAATTTACCAGGTCTCAACCTCCTCTTCAGTCATATGGAATGTGTTTCTATTGTAAGATAGTTCTGAAAAGAACTGGCCACAGCAATTATAGACCATGCTCCAGTAGACCAAAACCACCCAGCCATTTACCCTGCAATAGCAGCAAAGGTTAAACCGTAGGACCTACTAGTATTGTCCATGCTCCAACCAATGAAAAGGCGACTCATCATGCAGCGGACAAGCTCTTTTCCCAGGCACCGCCAGTCAATTAAGAATGCATTCAGCCATTCAACTTTCAGCACGAATGCCAAACTTCAACCAATCACAAGCTCCCACCAGCGGGCGAGTCCCTTAGCTACCCCACAGTAGCCTATAAGTGGACAATAACGATATGCCTGCCCGCCCAACAAATCGGCTTTCAGCGCAACTCCAACCGATCACAAGCCAACTCCGTGAGCTCATCCACACACTCTTATCAGTGACGACAGACCCACTCGGCCATTCAGCACACAGCGAAATTTCCAACCAATCACAGCCGACTCCAGGCGGGACCAGCAGCTCTGAAATTGTTCCGTACGCACGGACGACCAAGTGTCAAGCGGTTTGTCGTCATACGTCAAGCAAATCCCATTGGGAGGGGAGAACGGGGTGAAGTAGGACACTGTGCATAAAGAAAACTTTGGCAAGCATTAAACAGTACTTTGATACTTGGCAATTGTGTACCCCAGGATTTTTAGCCCATAATAATCCATTTTGTTCTGCATCTATACACGCTAAGAAAAAAGCTGTAATTTTTCACCCTTCAAATGCAATACAGGGAGCTCATTTTGGGTGCAACTTTGCACCTTAAGAAGCTTTTTGTACCTTTAAGGGTGCAATTAGCTACATTTCGCACCCTAAATGATGCAGAGTTGTGCCTTTTAGGAAAGGTGCATATTTTCACCTTTTTGAACCCAAAAATTTCTGCGCCCTAAAAGGTGCAAACGGGCTTTTCCAGGTGGAACAAGAATAAAAAGGTGCATTGTTGCACCTTTTTCATGTAGGGTGCAAAATTGCACTAAAAAACGTGCTGCCAGTGTTGCATTTCGGGTGCAAACTTGAACTTTTTTTTCTTAGTGTGTAGGGAAAACCGGGCTAGCGCTGAAATTGCGCCCTCTTCCAACTTCTGACGCCAATGAAAAAAAAAGGAAATGAATAAATGTATAAATACATGTATATACTTATACGCCACTATTTGTACGACACTAACTGAATATATAAATGATGTCCTTATTCAAGATCAATGTCACAAAGAGATAAACAAAAAATACCGGTTCCAATTATTATTCCGGACAAATGCAAGTCGTAGTAAACAAATTATACAGGAGAAATTTAAACATAAAACAAAGCAAAATATAAAGAACATAAATTCATGCGATCACCTTGAAAGTATATTACAATACATGAAAGTAGGGTATATTCGATTGGTATAATCAGTCACAGGCAACCATGAGAGGGACCCGTTTGTAAAACGTAATTTTTGGTTAATCCGGGGGAAAAATGAATAAAAATGGGTGTAAGATATTTGAGGTTATTTTAGCGTAAATCGCAACAAAGAATCAGGCACCTAAATCATTCGGGCCTATAACATGCCACGAAATTTTCGGGAGGGCATATTGCAGTATTGCATTCTGGAATTTGGAATAGCACAAGCAGGATCGACAAAATTCGACAATATTCTCTGTTAAACAAAACTTTAATATAAAAGGGAGCAGAGAAGGCAAAAGCACTACAGTTGATTGAAAACATAAAAGACAGTGCAGACTTGTAGCACTGCAAACTTGGAATGGGCTGAAATGCACTGCTCTTACATAATAGACTCTCTGTTCAAAGCCAATGATGACATTTTCTTATAAGTTTCAGGATTAAATGGGATTTCAAGATATTAAGATCAAATTGGGACGAATTTTATATTTTAGAATTAATTTAGCGCTCAATCAGAGGGACATTTTTTTTTGGGGGGGGGGACGCGCTGTACATTTAAGGAAGGGTTGCAAAATCCTAGGTCCAGGTAGGCTGCCTCGCCCCGAACCCCTTATTTTTCTCGAATAGAATATTGTATAAGAAGATAAGACAGCATATTCAGAGAGTTCATGAATAATGTCGCTTGCACAAATCGGGGAGCCTATGTTACTAAGGTAGGACAAGGTTGAAATGAAAATTAAAATAAACAAAGAACTATTTGAATGGCCTTCATTAATCAAAGGAGGCAAGAGATGAGCAGAGTGAAATTTGATACACTTACTGGTATGAGCTCCAAAAACTACGAAGATTGCTACAAGAAGATACATCTTTAACTCTAAAGGCGCCATCGTCGGACGAGTTTGCCTTCTGCCACTGACAAACACTCCCAGCTTTCCAACCGAGTATTCGATTGGACCTTCTTAACAACTTATTTCGCCTTTTATACCTTCCCCATAATACTATCAATTTCCTTTATAGATGTTGACAGAAGGCATCAGATGTCAGGACCTTTTATTCCTGTTCATTTCGATGGAACATATAGACTTACCCTATCATAAAAAGGAATTAAAGGAGAATAAATCTATCCTCGAATGAGCCTTCGAGCCTCTTTATATTTGGCATGCATTTTCTCGAAGTCAGCGAAGCATGGAAATAAATTACCGATTTGGATAAACATGGTCACAAGGCCATAAAAGATAATCAAAGGTACTATCATAGGCACCGAGGTATAGAAACTCTGAAGGCAAAGTATATTCGTATAATAATGGTTGAGATACCTTCATTGTGATTCCTTCGTTTCTTTCATTCATTATTTTTTTTAATTTTCTTATTCTCTTCGTTCCTGACTTTCTTCTTTTCTTTTCTCCTATCTCTTTCCTCTCTCTCTTTTCCTTTCTCTTCGAAAATACATGTATGTCTTATCGAAAGCTGCATGGCGCTATATGATGCATTCTGAATAATGAATACTATAAATTTAGTATTTTGGGTATTTCGTTTCATCTCGCCTATATGGTAGTTGAGACTTCATTTTACAAATAGTGTATACGTTAGGTTTCTGTCATAATGTTCAGTTTCATCCTCAGGCAGTCGTTCAAATTCATTATAGTGCATTCAAATTCACACGATTTCGTCAAATTAAGTTTAGAGCAATTTCCTTTATGATTTTGCGAATTTATCGACATGCATCGCAATTTCGTTTATAGACCTTGGATTTCTTTACAATGCAATAAGATTCGTTAGCATGCATAAAATCTCCAGCATTGATACATTTCTTCACATTCTGTTCATTAATATTACAAACGGAAGGTGGAGAGCCTGATGCTAGGAGACGTCAATTTCACGTGAACTCGTTTATTTCATTTTGACCATTCAGTTCGCACTTTCTCTCATGTACTGCATTATATATAAATTTATATTATGCTTAAAGATAAGTCCCCCTAAAACAAGAGGCAATCAATTTTCATCCAGGGGGAAATGAAAAAATCAAATCACACCTGTGTGCAGCCAAGGAGTTATAAGTTACCATTAGTGTAAAAATTGTGGAGAGTCATCATTAAACATACGACCATAATGAAAATAATAATAACAAGTAGTTGATTTCTTAAAAAAACGTGTTTGAAGAGGTGGCAATAATTTTCTGAAATAATGTTCAATAATACACGGTTGAGTGAACACGGGATAAAGGCGATAAATAAAATAACTATATCAAAATTTTGCTAAAAGAAAATATAATCCCTCCATGCATCGACACGGAGGTGAATTAGGTTTTCATTGACGTTTCCGTCACGTGCATTGCATGTTGACAATTTTACGCCGTTTAATGGACGTTTACTTTTACTTCTGATAAGTACGCCTATCTGCCTTTCTGTTGAGTGTTCCTTTTTCCCAATGGGGCAAGTACCCTTTTATAAACTTTGATAAATACTCATTGACTGTGTCCTTTTCTTTCTAGTAAATGACATTTTCCCCAATGACTAAAGTGCCCCTCGTTTTTTAATCTCTGATGAATGTCCCATTTCATTATGAAAGTGACCAGTTTGGAGTGTCCCTTTTGTTTTAAATGTGCGATTCTCCTTCAAAAGTGCCCCTTTTCTCCTGAGATAGGTGCCCCTTCATAATATACCGTGTGAGTCAAAAAGAAGAAGCAGAAGAAGGAGGAGAAGAAGAAGAAGAAGAAGAAGAAGAAGAAGAAGAAGAAGAAGAAGAACAAGACAACTAAGTTATGAAGGCAAATTTATTATAGACTGTTGTGACCATAATGCCATCTTTTTAAAAGTTACGATAGGTAAGCTGGAGAAGGGTCCAGGATATCGGAAATTACATACACACATCCTTAAAGATGAATGTTATAAAATCAAGTATACACATTATTAAAGACATAGAAAGAATGAATCTTAGATGGGAATTTACAAATATTAAATGTGAATTTTCGCAAACATACTGGGTTGAAAAGAAATGTAAATCTAACGTATTAAAGAGCATTTTAGAAGGAAGATTTGTAAACTTAATTAAGAAACTGGATAACAATTTTAATTGGTGATGAGACTAAAAAGAGTATTTTCGAATTCAAGGTGAATTAGATAATTTGTATAAAAGAGAATTTAAGGGAGCAAACGATCTAGAGTCATATGTTTGGAGAAAGGTGAATGGAATACAAAATATTTCATGAGCTTAGAAAAGAAAAATGCTCAGAATTTTTTTTTTCTAGACTACGAAAAGGTAACAGGATTATCACGAAAAGAGTTGAGCGATAAAACGAGGTTGTTTCCGTATATGAGAAGTTATATGCTAGTAAACAGCTACAAAAAGAAGAGGTAGAAAGGTATTTTGCAAGTTCTTTTTGTAAACAAGTTAAATGGAAAAGAGAAAGAATTACGTGAAGGACTATTACCCTATTCAGAATGTTGAAAAGCTGTTTTTAAAATGAGCAGAAATAAGGCTCCGGGAGGAGACGGTTTATCTATTGAGATCTACCAAGAATTCTGGAATGATATTGAGTTTATGCTTGTTAATGCACTAAATGAAAATTTTAGTAATAAGGTCATGACAAAAACTTAACGCTTAGGAATTATTACGTTAATCCACAAAAAAAGAGATGTAAGATTTAAATAATTCAAGCACTTAGAGGTCTCGAACTTCTTCTAAACTGTACTATTGAACAATACATAATTATGATAGCAAAATGCCTTGTTGCCAAACTGCCGGGGTTTTATGTAGAAATGATAAAACAGCGTGGTAATATTTAAAAGAAATTATCAAATAGGATGATATTCATTCAAATGCTCAGGTTTTATGGTATAGCAAAGATATCGTTCATGATAATCAACCACTTTTCTTCAGGGAGTGGTATTCAAGTAATATAATGTTTTGAAAGATATTTGTATAATTGAAGGTAAATTTAGATCTGTTTCTGAAATTATCGAACCTTCGGATTAACGAGCCTTATTTTATTTTCGGACTAACGAAACTTCGGACTAATTAACCTTCGGAATAACGCCACAAATGTTCGGATTTACGAACCCTTTTTCATTTTCGAACTAACGAACATCTAAGTATACGCAATTTGCGTGTTTCGGAATAACAAACCTTCGGAATTACGAACGTCACCCGTTTTATTAGCTTTCCAATCGCGTATGATCACAATATTTTCATATTATTGGTAATAATTTGACAAATATCATGAAAATAACAGTGATGATAATAATTTTTAAAAAGTTGACTTGAAGTTACAACTCAAAACAATAAAGGCTATCTATTGACTAGAAGGGGTGCAATATACATACTTTGGATCGCCGGAAGGAGATATATTTCCCTCAGGATCATATTTTCCCCCGGGAAAATATACCTCCCTTCGTCAGCCCAAAGAATGATATATTACGCAACCTACAGGTCAATATCTGTATATTCTTTGGGGTGAGGGGGTATATAACACTAGCACTCTGTTCTCCACAGCTCTCTTTCCTTCTCTCTCCTTTCTCTCTCTCTCTTTTTTTATTATGAATACACAATGAAAGTCTAAATTGGAGTTGTTAAGGATTAAGTAAGGGTGAGTTCTCAATAGGATTATTACTTACAAAGAGTCCTTCTATAAAGGAGTAAAACCTACATGGTGCTAATATACACATGAAACATATGATTCCACTTTGATATATTCAATGAGGCACGATAACGTATACGAAAGAACATGTTTTTTTCATAAACGATAAAGTCCCCCTCAAAATACGAATACGAATAATCATGAAACCCTTACGAAAGCGATTAAACACCACTCTATAAAGCGAACAAAGCATTGTTTTTGTTTTAGAAATATAATGCAAAGAAACCGAGTAGTCCAAAAAGATGCATAGTTATGTCATGGAAATTTAGAATCACCCTCAACAGAATATTTCCAATGCATTATTGTTCATGCAACCTTCGGTTGTCTGACTCTCACATTCAGAGCTAAGCTAGTTGGAGATTAGTTTGGCTTATTTCTTATTTCTTGCCTTGTCTCCATCACTCTCTCTCCGCCATTTCCTTTATGCCGATTTTTTTTTGTGTGTGTGTCTAGGATTGACAATGTTGTTTGTTCCCATTCGTTTATTAATCTCTCGGAGTTGTTTTCTTCATATTTTTTCATGACATTAATGTCCTCGGACAATACAGCAAGCTTTTTCTATCTCCCCAAAAGGCAGAAGGCTGTAAAAGGGTTCCTGGATCAAATAAAGATCTTGGATGCTTGAGCGATTTTATCATAAAAGCTTGAGAATAACAAATACTATTAACATGATTCAGATCCCTAGGCTGTATCGGGTTATATCCATTGGCCTCATAATTACAGTGCGTCCCAGAAAACAAACATACTGAGACTGATCGATATTAAATCATATCTTAATCACATTTATGATTAATAAATGAAACATATTTGTTAAGCTTTCATTAGATTCTAATTACATGATACATATTGGACGCATGAGTGAACAAAGACTATTTTGCATAAAATTTACTCTTGCTGATGGTTTACATGCGATTTTCATCGCATTATACCATGGACCTTACTGATTATATCATCTCCTTGAAGGTTTGAAAAGCTTTATTAGACCGGCAGCTAGATGACTTTTGATTAGATGAACGAGGTACCAACATCTGAGTATTGGAACACCTGGGAAGGAACCCCGTATATACCAAACTGGGCGTCTTGCATCTCTGCTGCATGTGGCCCCTGGGGCCTTTTAAAAGGAGCCAAAATTTGGGTTAGATTAGATGAACGAGGTACCACACGAAACCCATGGCAGATTTGGGGGCTCCTCACACAGATTATGGAATGACCCATGACACACGAATTCACTGCTGTTTTGTGCCCGCCAGACGCCCCCAAAGAGTGGCCCGAAGGCACTTTTCATATGTTTGACCCAGGTCTAACATTCTATACCACTTAAAACAAATATGAATTGGTCAAGTCTATCTTACAAAGTCCTAAATGGGCTATGGGAGACGAATTTCCTGCCTCTTTGTGCCCGGAAGACACCCCAAAGAATGGCCCGAGGGCTCTTTTCATATTTTGACCTAGTTAGCATCTTAGACGTCACTTGAAACCAGTGCGAAAGGGTTAGGTCTATCCTACAGACTACCGAATGGGCCTTGACAGACAATGTACTACTGCTTTGTGCCCGGCAGATGCCCCTAAAGAGTGGTCCGCGGGCCTCTGTTGTATGTTTGACCTAGTCAACATCCTAGGTATCGCTAATAACGAGTTTGAAATGGTCAGGTCGACCTTAAAAACTATCGAAATGGCCATGGCAGACAAATTTTCTGTTGCTAAGTGCCAGCCAGTCCCCCACCCCCCCCCCTCCGTCAAGGTCCTCCTAAAAGGGCCCTTGACCAGCAAAGTGAGGTACAACTTGAAACAAACTGGAAATATATGCATGCATTTCAAACTCGTTGTTAGCGATACCTATACAACATGGTTCGCAACAACGGTTTGTAACCCGACCACCCCCGACCACCCCATTCAGGGACAGTTTAACTCGTCCTCATATCATGCGCTCGAACGGGCGCTCTAGTGCGTGTACAATCCCATCCTGGGATAACAAGAACACAATGGTCGGTATTCTCGAAAGCTCACTAACTTAAGTAGCCCTACTAAGTCGATATTTAGTAGGGGTTGTTTTATGGAAAGGCGCTATATAAATACCACTATGTATGTATGTATAAAATCTCCTTTTTATTTCTGAATTTAACATAAATGGTTAATTTATACATACATGTGCACCTAGGAAAACACGGACAGGTGGTAATATGATATAGGGATTAGGCCTACTAAGTGGAAAAGAATCGAGGGTGCCAGGGATTACTGTCTTGTGGTAAATATAATGTAGGAAAGTATACTTCCTGGAAAATACACATGTAAATCACAATCTCAAGGGTAATAATCATGTACAGATGATCATGATTATACGCTAGGTAGAATTGAGAGTGCCTGGAAAATATATCTCACAATCTGGTTGTAAAAAAGTTATTATTATGACTTTAGCCACCTGATACACTTTAACATGGCAGTACGCAGCGGGAGGTGGGGGGGGGGGGGAGTTCTAAACACTACACACAAAGGGTGCACTAGATCAAAATTTAAAAAAAAAAATGGCCTCGAGCATTTTACGTATTCTTGCCTCTCCTCCCCCTCCCCCTTCCAAGAAGCGCTTGAACACGGCCTGAACGTAAACCAGTAGCGAATACGTGCCTCCGAAGTAGGCTTCGCAATTTAAAGCGCCTAAACTCTCTTACCACAATGGCAAAATGGTTGACTGAGGAGCATGGCATCATGGAAGCAAAGCAGGGCCGTACGCATTTTTTTCGGGGGGGGGGGGGAGGGCAAGAATACGTACAATATTCGAAGAAACACGCAAGCCAGGGAACGAAATGACCGAGCTGGTCACGAGGGTGTTTTTGCATTTTTAAGTTGAAATTTGTCTGGTGCACACTGTTGGTGGAATCTTGGAAAATTTTCAGTAAAAAATACAAATCTTGAAAATTTCGCCCCCCCCCCCCCGCCCCCAGCCCCGATCCCCTCGCTGCCTACGGCCATGGAGCAAAGAGGATTATTCTCACCGAAGTACCAGGTAAACTACAACGAATAACATGTCGATCTAGAATCTAGAGCAAGGACAAGTTTGAAATTCAAGTTAGCAGTCAAGTGTTCTTTTGCTTTTGTTCTGATTGACAAAGGATCTAGTAAGTGGCATTTGACCCTTTCTAAAGGCGCCACTGAACAGGGTAAACTGGGGTCTGGCAGGGCTTAGAGGTCACGAAAGGGTATTGATATACAAGTCCCGTCAAATTTTATTTCTGCAGCGCCATCTCTTTTGACTACTCTTTCACAAGGATCCTTTCAGCAGAATTGCCTGAAACATTTCAAAAGAGTCTTACGTCATGCGTGTTCATATTTTATTGAACTTTGAATATTTTGAGCATCCCTCACAAAAACAAAACAAAAAAAAAAAACCACTATTCTAGCCGAAAAACCTTGGGAAACAAAAATTTGTATTCAGCTACCTCGAAGTGACTTGATATCTTTCATAAGAATATTTATTTTTTTAAATATAAATTTCACTTAATTTTTTCACTTCAACTCGTTTCTTATTACATACACGTACCTCTGCGCCTCAGAATAATTCATTAGATCAAAGGCTTTTTACAAATGTGGCATTTATCTTAAAGCCTCAACAATGTGAACATAACATTTTTGTTCACCTCATTATGCGCACACACACACTCATTCTTTCTCTAATAGCATTTCAAATAAAATTTAAACCGTCATTTTGACTGATTCATCACAAATTTCAACAACTGCTTGAGTTCTTATTTGAAAAGTGGGGTGAGGGGTATGATATACAGGCCACTCCCTCTTTAAAATGTTGGGATTTGGCTAATGGATGGTCTTAACTTGAATATTATTAGACTTGTCCTTGCTCTGAATTCTAGATCTGCACGCTATTCCGTGAACTTCAGCTGGTAGTTCCATGGCCATATGTCATCTGATAAGAGGACCGGAAAGAAGAAGAAGAAGAAGAAGAAGAAGAAGAAGAAGAAGAAGAAGAAGAAGAAGAAGAAGAAGAAGAAGAAGAAGAAGGAGAAGAAGAAGAAGAAGAAGAAGAAAGAAGAAGGAGAAGGAGGAGGAGGAGGAGGAGGAAGAAGAAGAAGAAGTAGAAGAAGAAGACCTCTCTGCGCAGAACATACAGCGCATAGTACTTTACTACCAATAAACAGGGAAAATTAAATTACAATAGTTATTCCTTTAAGGAGTAGATACACATTTAAAGCAAGCGCGATTAATCATTGATCATGTTAATTTATATCAATTCACTTCAAATACTCTCTTTGCCAGGAGATAGCCATCGGAAGATCGTGAGATGTAGTCCTGGCGTGGCATTAGGCTTTGTCTGTAAATGCATTACTTTATATTTACCACTCTAGACCCAGGGGTTAATAGTATGCGAAACGCGGGGAGGGGTATTTTAAGATTCTAGCAAGGTGGGGAATGGCATATGAACCTCTAGAAGACGGAGTAATGATTTACAAAGCTGTTAAGATGCAGATAGAGCCAGTGATTTGATATCCAGATTTGCATGTTATTAGTTTTACATCCAATTTCCAATGCCGTCGAATGAGACAAATAGAAATTACAGACAACATGACAGATTGAAACCTTATTCAATGTCGTCGAATCAGACATATAGAAAATTACAGACAACATGACGGATTGAAACCTTATTCAATGTCGTCGAATCAGACATATAGAAAATTACAGACAATATGACGGATTGAAACCTTATTCAATGTCGTCGAATCAGACATATAGAAAATTACAGACAACATGACGGATTGAAACCTTATTCAATGTCGTCGAATCAGACATATAGAAAATTACAGACAATATGACGGATTGAAACCTTATTCAATGTCGTCGAATCAGACATATAGAAATTACAGACAACATGACAGATTGAAACCTTATTCAATGTCGTCGAATCAGACATATAGAAATTACAGACAACATGACGGATTGAAACCTTATTCAATGTCGTCGAATCAGACATATAGAAATTACAGACAACATGACGGATTGAAACCTTATTCAATGTCGTCGAATCAGACATATAGAAATTACAGACAACATGACAGATTGAAACCTTATTCAATGTCGTCGAATCAGACATATAGAAATTACAGACAACATGACGGATTGAAACCTTATTCAATGTCGTCGAATCAGACATATAGAAATTACAGACAACATGACAGATTGAAACCTTATTCAATGTCGTCGAATCAGACATATAGAAAATTACAGATTATTCCTTTAAGGAGAAGATGAGAAAGCAGATGAGAAAGCAGAAGGAAAGGATGCGAATGATGTGAATTAAACTTATCAGAAGGTAGCAAGACTTGAAAAATTGAGGTCTTTCCAGTGGTATATGATCTAAAACTTGACTCGTGTATACAGGCCTCCTAATGAATATTTTTGATCTGTTTCATCAATTAAATGACAGTTCTAAGAAAAGGATTTCTCAGAAGTATAAATTTGGCTATTGTAGTAACTTTCTCTGTCCTTACCTTCCGGTTCTATCCTATCTATACAAATACAGGTAAATTCTTACTTTATAGACAACATGGACAAGGGGTAAGAAACGAAAGACAAGATTGAAACAGAAAAAGACGAACGAAAAACATCTAAAATGGAGACTATATCAAGGTTAATATCATGAACCTTGAATGTCAACTTGAAGAGTTTTTGTTCGATCAGACGATATCCTCTTATCAATCAAGTTGATATGCTAACACTCTTGCTGGTATTTTCACTGATTAAATACAAGTGTTCTCATCCGAATTTATCGCACTTTGGCGCAAGCATCAGAGGGCTGTCATTCAGCTGGATAGGTAAGTAACAATTTAACTTTAAGAATAAACTACTGATTCTGAAACTACTGATCTGAGGCGTCATGTGAGACACGATTGATTTTACTCAGTGTTTATTAAAGGTTGTCTCCAAATTCAATTAAAAAGGAAAAATACTGAAAAAATACCGATCAAGATGGACAGAAATTGATTTAAAAAAAAACCGGTTAGGCAAACGGGATATAAAGTTTCAAAACAAGTGTATGAAAATCAGCATTATTTTTTTTTTTTGGCAGTGTGCACGTTATTACTCGAATCTATCTACAGAGATGTCAAACACAGGATTTGTACTATTTAGTAGAGTTTAGAATCCTAACGGCTTACAGAGCCTCATTCATTCCGTGCACATGGCGAACTGCTTATCAAAGCGACAAAAGAGAGCAGAAGATTAAAAAAAAAGAGAAAAAAAGAAAAGACCATATCTGTTTTCTTATTGCCACCATAAATATGTGCTAGAAGGTAGAATAGTTTTAAGTCGTTTAGAATCTGATTGGAATGGGCTCCGAATAGCATTCATGGCGCCGATAATGATCTTGTTGATGAGGATCGTGGTGGTAAAACTGATAGTTCTAATATGGTGGAGATGATTATGGTGATGATAATCTTGACAAAAATAACGATAATGGTTGTGGTGGTGGTTCTTGTGGGGATGATACTGATGATGATGACGACGATGATGATGGTGGTGGATGATGATGATGGTGATGATGATGATGATGGTGATGATGTTGATGATGATGAAAATGATGGTGATGATGATGATGATGATGGTAGAAGTGGTGGTGGAGGTGGAGGTGGAAGTGATTCTGAAGCAATGAAAATGACGGTGAGATGATGATGTTTACGATCACTGTATTTCAGGTACCAAGATGGCTACTCCTAAGGGTGTATTGGTGGTTCTCATCGTTAAGATGATGATAGGTAAGCTATTCTAAAAATCGAAATACCTTTCTCTAATAAAATTGAATGATTTTTAATATTTTTAACCGGGTGACCCCTGTATCAGACCTAGATGGGATTATAACAATTCCCTCGGCCAGTTTGAATAAATGCGAAAAGGAAAGCTGCTCTGTTGCTAGGTGAGATTTCGACAGAACTTTATGCATTATTGTGTTTGAATCAATAATGTAAATAGTTTTCAGTATTGTATAAGTTCTTTGCATTGAACAGAGCATGAATGATAACAAGGAATTTTTTTATTGTCGGGGGCTAGGACTGGAAGCCTACGGTGACAACCCCCATAATGTTGAAAGTACCGATATTTAGGCAACTTTCTCCGTATATATCTTATTCAAAGAGCAATATTGTAATTATCATGATTATGTTCATGACAAGATAACATTTATCCACCTAATATGACAATGTGTTTGCTCTTGAAACTGAAAAAGATTCTTCCAGGAATAAAAATTTGCATGAAATGGTCATTTAATGCCACTCTACAGGCAGTATGAAACGGCCTTATCGAAACCATCAATTATTTCTTTCTTTGCACCCTCACCCACCTGCCCCCAATCCCTGCCCTTTTCCCTGGGATATGGAACGGTTCCTGCCTTGCATCGATACGCCCAACGCTTATGCGCGCTGCAACTTCCAGCCAATCACAATGCATCGTTACACCCAACGCTCATGCACGCTACAACTTTCTGCCAATATTAATCTCAATCACAATAGACCAATCATAGACCGCAGTAAAGTTACTCACATCGGGAGGTCAACAGAGACCTTCCGCTCGCTAGATCTTATGCTGACTTTCGCTAGCATGCATCGTGTGAAAATTTATGCGAGTATACCATAATCGTTCCCTTGCTCTTTGTTCCACTGACCTCCCTGCTTACACACAACGATATTTCATCCATCGGCAGCATCGTCTGTTTTGGCATTCTCACACTAGAAGCTCTTCATGTTATCTGTTAATAATAATGAACCTAAACAGAAAAATCATCTTTTTGAATGTGTGGTTCAAGAGACGGCTTTTATTTCTGGGTGTTGTTTAGCTTGTTGGAAACATCTTCTGTAAAATCTTAAAATCAGTCATTCTTCTGAATTAACTATAAGCCAAGTCCATTTCCACTGAGGTCATGCAGGTCAACGATGCCACAGAATAATCATTTCCATTTCTGTGATCCGTGTCATGTCACGATTAATTTATTCACTTTCATTCAACATTTCAGCCGCGTCATGGCAAGCACAGTTGGGTATGGAAGATGGCCGAATCACGGATGCACAGATCACGGCTACTAGCTGTTGGGACGTCAATCATTGCACAGACAGAGCTAGGCTTAACCAACCTCAGAGTAAGTTATGGAGGATTTTTATTTGAACTGATAATATATGTGAAAGACATGGTCTGTTTATTAAAATGAAATGAAATAAAAAGAAGAAGAAGGGCATTGTTCTTTTCAAATGCCTCATTCTCTTTCATTAATTTAAATTGTAATGTCATGGACTTTCCTTGTAAATTCCTTTTCATAACCAAAAATTATATCTATGTAATCGGTCTTTATTTGGAGCTTGCAGGTACCCATCTCACTTTTAATATTTTCGCTTGAATAGGCCTATGTATTTTGTTGTTGTTGCTGCTCTTTTACTACTTCCTTGCTGATGGGTGTGTGTGTGGGTGTGTGAATGTTTGTGTGCGTGCCCTTTCTATTCTAATAATGCTCTTTAGTCCACGCAAGGACTGTTTCTGTATTGCGCATTCACGCAGATGCGAATACACTATCAACGTGTACACCATCAACGTTTAAACAGAAGACAGTCGCTTTCTTTGTTGCGAGAGATTTTTACGGAAGCTTATAAGTGCCCACCAGATGACGAGATAAGTAGACGAGAAGACGGATGAAATGACGAGATGTTGAGTTGTTGGAACTCGGCGAATCGACTTGTTCGGGACAAGATGTCAAGATGACGAGTTGTTGAAACTCGGCAAGTCGACTTGTGTAGGACAAGAAGACGAGATGATGAGATGTTGTATCAACAGCTCGTCTTCTTGTCTTCTTGTCCGAAGCAAGTCGACTTGCAGAGTTCCAAGGAATCGTCATCTTGTCTTCTCGTCCCAAACAAGTCGACTTGCCGAGTTTCGACAACTCATCATCTTGTCTTCTTGTCCCAAACAAGTCGACTTGCCGAGTTCGAACAGCTCGTCTTCTCGTCATTTAATTTGTCTTCTCGTCTCCTTATCTCGTCATCTTATCTGGTTGGCATTTACAAGCTTCCGTAGATTTTCTTTCCAGAGTGGTTTAACGGGGAGCTTGCAATTCCAGCGCCATGTGGAGAATGCTCGGGAATGAACATGGTTTTAAGCTGGGGGGTTTGAAGAAATGGGAATAAGAAGAATATAAAAGAGACAGAAACTGGCCAAATATTCTTTGATACGTACGATTAAAGGATCTTGGTGGGTAGATCCTTTCAAAGAACCATGTACCGGTCTATCTATTGATTTCCCTTTTCTCTCCTTTTCTTTCTCTCTCTCGATCTCAGTAGGCCTATAATCTTTCCCGCTCTTTTCGCTTTCTTTACCCGTGGCGTTTTTACTGTTATTCTTTCAGTTCATTTATACATGTATGAATGTTTTCTTGAGAATCGTTGACATTACTGAATTGTTATGCTGTCGCTTCTGTTTACTGTCTAGTTATGTATATCATATGAGACTGAGAGTCACTATACCATGTATATTGACTAGTGCTGTCTACACCAAAGAAACAAATTTCTGTTCTTTAATTATGTCTGAATTTGGAAGAGAGAGAGAGAGAGAGAGAGAAGGGGAAGGGAGAGAGAGAGTAAGAAAGAGAGAAGCAGAGAGAGAAGGAGAGAGAGAGAAGCAGAGAGAGAAGGAGAGAGAGAGGAGAGAGATAGAGAGAGAGAGAGAGAGAGAGAGGGGAGAGAGAGATGACGAGAGAGAGAGGCTGTGACTTACACCATCTGAACTGCCCTTAATTTATTCTTGTAAATTTCGTTGTCAACCACTCTTTGATGGGGACAAAAATGATGGTATAAAGGATCCCCATTTGGCAGAAAAGGCCTGCTAGCTCTTCTCTCTGGTGTATGATGAATTTATTTGCAATTAAAATTCAAACAGGTGGTGTGAAGAAGGGAGCATGGAGTGCACGAAACAATAACCTGGACCAGTACATCCAAGTTGACCTGTACCAGTTGCATAAGGTCTCTGGCATCATGACACAAGGTCGTAATGGTCACAGTCAGTGGGTGACTTCATTCAGGGTGCTCTACAGCTTGGATGGCCTGACATGGACCGCGGCGGAGAATGCCATGATGGCTGGAAGTGATGTGAGTTTCCAGCAATCCTACAGCAATAGGGCGTAGCAAAAGGGCGTAGCTATTAGGGGACATATACCCTTGTCTCATCGAGGCCTGTACGTTATCCGCGTAATCGAAAACGTAGAGAACGTAGTTCCCCCGCACAAGGCGGGGGAAACAGGGATCAAAGGGCATCAAAAACAGCAAAATCTGGGGAAAATGCTATCAGATTTATAAGTGCAATCCTTAAATGGATAAAATCCCTTTTAAGGGTATAAAAAATCGGAGATGTTAGACATTTTTTTTCCAGTTTAGGGTATAAAATCTACTCCTGATTTAAGCCCCGTCTAGGGTGCTTTTCAAATGTGATTTACGGGAATGATATACAGTCCTCAATGAGACATACCCTCCTGCATTGAATTTTGAAATAGTTGAGGGAAAAGGAAAAGAAAGAAACAGTGGGATTGAGATCCATGTAAGGCAACATGTAAAAACATTGATAGGATCCCTCCCACAATGTCACTTCCTTCCGTCTTAGCCCCTTCTTTTTGTCTTCCATGCACTTTTCTATGGTGGCTCTGAAGTACGCTCGACAACAGGCTATGTGCGAAGTGAATTTTGCGGTTAACTTTGCGTCCTAGTCGTGAAATTCGCAACTCGTAATGCGAAATTCAGGACCCGGCATGCGAAATTCACGACCTGGGGTGCGAAATTCATGACCTGGGATGCGAAGTTTAAGTCGCATATGACCTGTTGTCGAGCGTACTTCAGGGCCACGTACCATAGTTAGGGGTAAGGGTAACTTAATTAATGATGCTTGTCTTGTCAACATATTTTACCAGTGGAGACGATCTGATCAGACAAGAAAGTGTTTGAATCTTGAATCAATCTTGACGTAATCAAGTTTAATGCGAGGGGTAGGGCATAGAGGTAGAGATCTCAAGACGAATTGTAGAGCTAAGAGGAGTTTTGTCATTTGCCCCCCTTTGAGATAAACATAAGACATGTCAGAATTCCTTGGTGCTATGGACAACGTGCTTACACGCTTCAAAGCATCCCAGTCTATCGATTATAATTGTCTGACCAGTTAGTAAGATGAGTTTTGATGTACCGTTCTTCTCTAGATCTTTAATGGCAATTCGGACAGGGACACCATCGTTACAAATGACTTTACAAGCAGCCTCATAGCACGGTTCATCAGGATTGAACCTGTGACTTGGGCAAACCACATCAGTATGAGATTCGAACTCCTTGGCAATGTTACATCAAGTAGGTACCTTCATTCATTTGCCCACTGATTATTATCATACATAGCTTGTAAATTCATGACACCTCATAGGAAATAAGAATAATAGTTTGCAATCTAAATTTTCCTCCAGGACCTTAAATTTTTCTTGACTCCCCCCCCCCCCAACATTGCCCAAACTTCCTTTCTTGGATACATTACTGAAAATCTTTCCACTTGGGCAGTAGGTTGCTTTTAGTCCGCCTCAGTTACATGAAAGGGTTAGAGGGCAGTGCTGAGTATCAAAATCTATTTTACTTAAAGGGCAATCATAGGCGAGAAAATTCTTTGACATAATTATGCTTTATTATCAAGGTGCATATTGCTGTCTCATGCATTTTCCACGAGGGAATAAGTATCCATGAGCATACCTGAACATAATTGTTATGAGTTTCCTAGGCTCTAGTGATGTAAGTTGAAAGTAACACTACACATTTTCATTTTGCAATCTTTTCATTTGAATAGAGATTGAAGGCCCCCAGAAAGATTTGGGAATGAGAAATGGTCAAATACCAGACAGCTCCCTCACAGCTTCATCCGAGTTTGATAGCAACCATGGACCAGAACGATCTCGCCTGGATATGACTGCAAGTGAGTACAGAAAACAGACAAGAAAACAGTTTGGGTTTTTGAAGAAGTGTATGATTTTTATATTGCGGAATTGTAGTTTGGCTGTAAGAGTTACAGGCCTAGGACTTTGTAATTTTCCATTGGGAAACGTGCACTTCAGCTCCCAAGAATAGACAGGAGTAGCTACGTGTATATATGAGTATTCACTGTATACCAGTAATGCTCTACGGCTCGCTGACCACGAAATGAAGTTCCAGGCATAGAATTGTATTAGAGTTCAGACCACTTTATTCTCTCGAAGTAATAGTAGTAGAACATGTCATATCAGAATTCAGTTTCTTTGGCCGGAACTAAAAACCTCTGGTGAACCTTCTGGACTCTCTAGAGTCCAAATCCACGGGACAAATGGGGGAAAAGTGGGAAAAAATTGGGAAGCCATCCCCAGTGATTTGATGCTCCAATAACGGACGTACAAACAAGTGAAAAAAACATTGCTTCACTAATTAGCATTATCAAATTTGCCACGTCCAAAAAAACATGTTACGGTGTCTTCAAAGTTAAAAGAGAAAATTATTTTGCTTATTACAATACCAAAAAAATCTTTCGCTCAGCGAAACACTTTACACCTCTAAAATGATTACAGATGAATGTACAAAAGAGGTGCAATGGCAAGTCGTAGTAATAGTAGAGACTTGAACCACTAAGTAATGAGTTCTCTTATTCCTTAATGATTCATCCAGAGACTACCTTTTTATATTCCTATAGACAATATATTAAGAAATTGTGCAGGTAGGAAGCAAATGCTTTTACCCTTGTGATTTAATGACAGGTGGTGGTAGAAAAGGGGCGTGGTCGGCACGCACAAATGATGTTAATCAGTGGCTACAGGTGGACCTCAACAGCTTTTACATAGTCACTGGAGTTATCACGCAAGGCCGACAGGACCACGGCCAATGGGTGACATCTTTCAGGGTTGCCTACAGTGATGATGGGATAATCTGGAACTTCATCAAGGAATGCAATGGAAATAGTGATAAGGTAGTTACTTGCTCCTACACATTTAATCTAGACTTATACATAAACATTATCATTGTCTATTGGTAATTAATTCTCTAAGTATATAATGCTGTTATTGAGTACGACAGTAGATGTATCCCAAGAGAATGAAAACACAAGTTGATTTTAATTGTGACAGGTTTTTACTGGAAACACCGATCGCAACACCAAGGTAACAACGTTGTTTGCTCGTCCAATCATCAGTCGTTTCCTGCGCATTCATCCAACCACTTGGAATGGCCACATCAGTATGAGGCTTGAAATTCTTGGAAAGGGAGCAGTAGCTGGTAAGTAACAATAGCTATGAACATGACGGACAAAGAAAGTGGACAAAATAAGCAACTCCTCATTCTATGCTTCACAAGTGCTCTGATAGGCTAACGAACATCTCCTCACTGCTATGAGGTAAAATCAGTAGTTACAGGCGAAAATGCACGTGGCATCCCGTCTACATATTTTTACATAAAAGCAGTTAAGAGGTGCTCTTTTGACTACCAAAACCATTGTGGAGGGTAGTATGACATGTATGAGGGGTCTTTTATTTTGCTCTCTGAACGCTGCTGAGATGTTTGTCACAGGTAGGACGTTAATTGCACAAGCAGACGATGTCCCATAACATCTCACACATTTTCACTGCCTGTTTTGTCATCTTCTCTTCAGTTATTTCTCTCACTTCACTATAGCGTTAGGCTGAATGTTTTGTCTATTGCCTCACTCAAGACCCCGTGCATGGGTTTATTTGGATGGAAAAATGAAGCGTTAAAAGAATAAAGGAATCAGTTGCTTGTAAAAAAAAAAAAAAAAAAACTAGACGCCATCGCATTTGCGGCTGCAAATACACCGCTGTATGTTTGGTGTTTCAAGAGGGATAATACCGTTCTTGTAATCATTCAGCGGGCTTTTCAATTTGAAAGTGTGGTTTCTTTGATTGTTCATTAGCCCTTATCCTGTATATTTACAAACAAAAGATTTCTGTAATCAGAATCAGTTTTTTACTTCACCTTTAATGGTGTGAAATATGGGCACGTTTGAATACACGTCATCTGTCTGTCAGGATTGGCCCATTTTGTGACGTCAGTGAAACATCGTTATTTTTCTGGCAAAGCGCTCGTATATGACAGATGCTGGGAGGTGGTTTTAGTTGTTTTAATTTTCAATTACCTGATACATAGTTGATGCTAAACTGATCTATTTTTTCCAGTTTGAGGTATCGTTGTGCAAAGTGCAAAGGACTTTTTTGTAGCCCTGCTTCATGTTCTCATTCTCTCATGCGTGAAGTATGTATCATAATGTTATCTGATGAAAGAAGAGGCTCTAAGCTCTACAAATATGTAATACTTATTAATTGTGATTAAGATATAAAAATGTCGATACATCTTGGTTCCTTTTTTTTCTGGAACACACTGTATTTACTCCAGTGGAGTAGGAAATCAATAAGTAGCTTGGAAAATAATCCATTTGAGGTGCCAGATAATGCTGTACGATTGTATTTTACCTCTTTGATACTGAATGGGGTTGGGGTACAGATATTGAATTATAAAGATGCAGATTGAAGGTCAATAGGTAGAAAGGAATGTGAAAATAGGTAGATAGAAACCTTCCAACAACCATTCAATTGCCTTGTTTAATGGATTCATCCATCCGATGTCACATGGTACCAAACCACTTTTTATGTGGATGCCTAACTAATTTCTAGTTCCTGTATATAATGTGTATATATGTATTTTTCGACGTGGTGGTGTTGCTGTATTCTTGATTTCACTGATGATATTATTGAACATTTTGTTACCAAACAGGGCCTTATAGAAGACCACCATTACTGGTGAAATGTGCTACCCTGTATAAATATCAGGAAATCAATCAATCAATCAATCAATCAAATCAATCAAATCAGTCAAATCAATCAAATCAATCAAATCAATCAATCAATCAATCAATCAATCAATCAATCCCCCCAACTAGAATCATTACACCATTGTAAATGAAATAGTAATCATCAAACAGAAATTACCTTGAATTACATTCCTTCTACAAACGAAGTAAACATGATGCAAACAAGTTTTGCCATGTTTATAGATATACTGTCCAGTTCACTGTGGTACGTTTTTACAGAAAAGAATAATATCTTCCCAAAGAAAGGGTTTAAAAACAAAGTACCAATGTGCTAAATAAAATAAGGAAAATCAGATATTAGTCCTTGTTAATGTGTATTTATGTGGAAATTCCATTTGTCGTTTCCAGCCGTGTGTTTTTTAATTGCATTATGTTCAGAATTACTTTGAGCCGAACTCTCGAAATTAGATCGAATGCTACTTTATTTCATTTCTGTTCATATCATTGATTACAATTCTTCATCAGATAACAGGTTTGAGCCACTGAAACTTGGAATGGAAGATGGTCGAATTGCAGATAGCCAACTTTCTTCAAGCTCATGCTTCGATGCAAATCACTGCGTTGATAGGGCAAGGCTTAACCAGGTAGCAGGTATGCTCACTAACGTAATCGTGTCTCCTGCAGTGTACTTTTTTCCCCATACAAATATTACTTTTTATTTAAGAAATAATCCATCAAGTTTGGCCTTCTTTCCATTAGTATAGACATGATAGATATTCAAAAATTAAGCTTTGAAACTTTTGAAACTATTGCAGAACTTTTAATATGTATCATCTTATTCGAGTTGTTCGGAGGGTATTAGGTTTATGTTCACTTGCTCAATAGCACTAATCCAAAACAGCGAATTCTTTGTACATGTAGGCAAAACAGTTCTATTGCCATTTTATATTCATTTGTTCTCTGCATATGAGATCACATTTTACTTACAATGATTTAAAGTCCTGTTTTGGAAATTTAAAATCTCCAGATTATCTTTCGAAGAGCTCAATAGTAAACAATTGGTAATATGCTTATGAAGATACTGCAGGGTGAAGTTCAGTTTAATTTGTCATGAAAATTGAAAGACAGTCAAAACTGATTTTACCCACGGTTTTATTTTCCTTCAAGAAAAAAAACTTCGAGATGACAATTCTGACAGATTTGAAATGAAATTTAACATTCAATGTAAGGGACGTCAGTACGACCAAATACATTGGAAATACCTGTCATGCATGTCTTGCCAAGAAAGATGATAGGGTTGTGGGTGATATGAACCTTGTAATTCATAGTCTAGAGACATATCCACTAGACCACTGCACCTGTTTCCTCTTTTTAAAGGTAATGGAAGGACAGGTGCTTGGTCAGCCCAAACCAATGACCACTCTCAATGGATACAAGTTGACCTGCTTTCTGACTATCAGCTCCAAGGCATCATGACTCAGGGTAGATCAGATGCTAATCAATGGGTGACCGAATTCAGCCTCCAGTACAGACCCGATGGCCAATCAGCCTTGAGCGATGTAGTTGACGATGATGGAAACATTGTGGTAAGAGAGTTACCCTGATGCTTCAGCTTTTCATTGTTTAGTCTTTCAGTCTGGGGAACTCTGTCAAATTAGTGTCCTGCACCATGTCCACTACCAATGTCTTCAGCGAGCGCACACTTGAAAATTGAGCACAGTGCGGATGTACTCAAATTAATTGTTGAGACTTTTTAAAATGAAGAGCCTTCTTTCCTCATCGTCTTCTCATCTGGTTTACATGTCCTTTCTAAGACTTCCCTCTTTATCAAGAAAGATACTCCCCACTCTCTCTAGCTACTATCTCGCCTCTCAATTTCTACCCCCAACTTTCTTCAGTTTTCTCTAACTTAACAGTCCTTTTCAAGTATTACCACATACTAATATTTACTTACATAAAAAATTTACTGTCGATTATATGACTAAACTGATTTAGAGCAAAATCAAAGACACTTATATCAATATCAAGTTCCCAGAGCTGGCCTACCATTGTTTGAATTTGTGAAAAGGTTGGAAAAAAAGTATCCGTCGGGAATCAAACCCGGGCCTTAGGCTATGAACACCAATGCCTAAACAACTAGACCACGGAGACCATGGTTACGGGCCAGTGGTTTCGGCGACTCCACTTCACTTAACCGACAGACTGACAAATCCAAGAGAGTTGCCAAATCTGTTGTATATGTTATTTGATTACAAATATATATATATATATATATATATATATATATATAGACTGGAAATCCTTACTATGATAATGACATTACATTTATAGTGATAGTGTAGCTAGGTGGCAATCGACATACAAATATTAAACCTACGATGTCGAAAGTGATTTGCACAGTATCAACACAATGAACAACCGCAATCAGCAATCATTGATCTTCTATTTGTTTTCATTTATATGGACAGACAGGGGAGAGGGTCATATAAAAGGACTTTGGGATAAATATAGACACCAATCTCATTCCAAAAACATAAATGTTGGCTGAAGATGAAGCAAACCACGATAAATCACCTATATCTTTTAAAATATCTTTTGTTTATTTTGTTTTATTGCAATCAAATATGATTAGGTTATTAACGACTTCTGCACAGTAACTTGCAATTACTCCTTCATACTAATTTATGCATGGTTATATCATAGGTATAGCATTTCTGGTATCATGACTTATTGAAAGAGGAGGAACGATCGTTGACATTATTAGGAATATTTAGCAGAACATAATTATGTCAAGGGGAACTGATGGGGAAAATAGCCGGTTTCCTTTTTGAGGAAACACACTATAAAATTATCATTACATATATTGAAAATCATAGAAACATTTGGTACTTTTAAGGACAAGACCTGTGATGTCTGTTCTTTTGTTCAGATCTTCACAGGGAATAGTGATAGAGACAGTCTAGTGATCAACATGCTCCCTCTACCGGTTACAGCACGTTATGTTCGTATCCATCCTGAAGACTGGAGTGGTCACATCAGCATGCGTTTTGATCTACTCGGTGGACCAGTCAACGGTAAGGCCCTCCACTGTGGCGTTTGAAGTAGCTAGGCCTATATTTCTTTAGGTATTTTAGAGGGAAGGTTCTGATGAGTACCAGAAGCTGTAATAGGATTTTTAAAAAAAATGTTGATTGGGTTTGCATTATGTTTCTCCCGAAATTCATCATATAAATTGAATTCTTTCTTTCGTTTAACATGAAGCTTTTGAGCACCATTCTTTTTAATGATTATAGTGTAAAGTAAGCTCTTAAGCTGTCTCCAACTAAACCCTATTCAGTATATCTATAAAACTTCAGCTCTTCTGATCAGGTAATGAGGTTTAATTTTTATCACTTTTAAATAAGCTTAAATTGGCTTTTACCAGAGATGGCATAACACTATTAATGATAGTTTCACAATCGAGGATAATTCTGTCATGCCTGTTGGCTAATTTGCAAAGTGTCCAGCAACGATTATTTCTTATGAATAAAAAGGGATATATGATAAGATCTTTACCAACTGGTTCCTTTCTAATGAAATAATTCCTTTTCTTATTTTGTTGTTGATTTTAAAGCTGCTACTGTTCCTGGTAAGCTCGGTATCGAAGATGGTCGTGTAGCTACTACCAGCCTCTCTGCTTCATCTTGCTGGGATGGCAACCACTGTGTTGCTCGCTCCAGACTCAACCAACCTCAAGTTGGATCTCTTAGGGGAGCCTGGTCTGCTTTAGTAAGCATTTTAAGTTATGCAAGGATCCAATACTTGTAGTTGATTTTGGCATTGCGATGGCTTAAAATTTGCCTTTTATATACATTAATTTGCTTTCAGTGGAAGGGTATTTTAGTCATACGCATACTGCAAGGAAGGCATCTCTGTGGGAAGTTATGTTATTGTTAGAAGATTAAGCCATGATGGGACTCCTGTTCTAAAATGGTATAGTGCATTGGTAACCTTGTCCCTTCTCATCCAAGCTGCATGTGAATTTTCACTTTTATAGTGCGGTCGAAGAACAATTAGTTATGTCTTTTTTTCTTTGGAAAATTGAACTGTTTCTCTTCGTATTGATTTGACAATAATAACGTGAAAACCACCTCTCAAAATCCTTTCGATATGCTCACTTCCACAGACAAATGATCTAAACCAGTGGATCCAAGTTGACCTTCGTGCTGCCTTTGAGGTCACTGGTGTCATCACACAAGGGAGGAACGCTCTTGACCAGTGGGTCAGATCTTATCAGATGTCTTACAGTATTGATGGCAAGGACTGGATCTTGGTGAAAGACTGCCAAGGAGGACCAAAGGTTAGAGCGAATACTGCTGTAAATACATGTAATCAATGTTGTATTTGCTACGTATAAGACTTTAAGTGATGATAATGATTAGAGTTTATTAACCTGGATTAGACATATACATCATAATTGTCAACACTCTACCATTGCCAGGTGCATGTTTGGGCACATTTTAATTGAGACGGATAGAATCAGTAGTCAAACACCTCTAACTTTGCCAGGTGCATGTTTGGGCACATTTTAATTGAGACGGATAGAATCAGTGAAACACCTCTAACTTTACCAGGTGCATGTGTTGTTACATTTTAATTGAGACGGATAGAATCAGTGGTACAAACACCTCTAACTTTACCAGGTGCATGTTTTGGCACATTTTAATTGAGACGGATAGAATCAGTGGTCAAACACCTCTAACTTTACCAGGTGCATGTTTTGATAATTTTTATTGAGACGGATAGAATCAGTGGTCAAACACCTCTAACTTTGTTTCAGAAAAGAGCACCGCACCGTGAGGACCTAACTTGTTTAGGACCTCTCGTAAGAGAGGTAGGAGCCTACACCCACTGTACCACCTTCCATTACATTATGAATTAATGCTAGTCTTAATCTTTTACCCTTGGGTGTAGTTTTTGGTGTGCTGTGTGGTTTTATATCTATATTTTTGTAATTTTTCATATCAGATCTTTTCTGGCAACGCTGATCGTGATAGTCCTGTCGAGAATGCCATCTTCCCACCTGTTACAGCGAGGTTCTTCCGTATTCATCCTGTAACGTGGAACAACCACATCAGCTTAAGATGGGAACTTATTGGAGAGGGACCTATCATGAGTAAGCAGAGTCACCTCTCAGTCTTTAGTTGCTCTTTTGCAGTGAACTTAAATCTCACTCAGATATGTTTCATGTATTTAAACAATCGTAGTACTTCTTTCATACTCATGCAATGTAAAGCTTTTATGGCTTATGAGGCCCTGGCATTATACGTACATCAATTTATCAAAGCTTGCGAGTTTATATAGAGATGAAAGACTGTCCATGGGTGTTTTTGTCCAAGCCTTCACTGACAAAATACTTACTTTTATCTATGGTTTGTTCCATTTGTAATGATCTTTTTATTCATACATTTATGGTACTGTACTAAATTTGAAACACATATTTACCTCTTTGCTTTACAAAAGTGTAATCTTGCTTTTGTATCATGGAGTTAGCAGGAATCTGGTCTCGTTGACTTACAGCAGCATACTGTTAAAATTATGACTTGCCAATTATTTTTATGGATATCGGTAGATCGTATGTCTGGTAGTGCTTTTTGTGCTGAAATTTCAGTGTTGACTCCTTGTACACAATTCAGGCATAAGGACATGTTTGGCTTTTACCCCGGCTTTTACAATCTAATCTATCATTTTGCATCCATCCTGCAGTACCAGAATCCGAGAAGCTTGGAGTACAGGACTATCGCATCCCTGACAGTGCCATGACAGCTTCCTCAGAGTATGATTCGAACCATGGTCCACGACGAGCTCGCTTGAACCTTCCTCTGAGTGGTGCTCTCAAAGGAGCTTGGTCAGCACAAACTAATGACTATAACCAATGGCTGCAGGTTGATCTTAGGGGAACCTATCGCGTGACAGGGATCATTACCCAAGGACGTGCTGATTATGACCAGTGGGTGACCAGCTATAAGGTCGCTCAAAGCTTGAATGGACAAGACTTCACCACTGTTACGTCTCCAGGCTCTACACAAGAAAAGGTACAGTTTCAAAGGTACAGTTTCATAGAGCAGTGAAACTTAATCTAACAACATAGGGAAAGACCATCTGTTTCCCTTGACCACATGTTAATTTTGTATCCCTTAGAATAGAATTTTAAAATACAAACCTATTTAGACAATGTCCAGTATTCCCTTTGTCATTTTCTTTAGCTTGATAGTGTCATTTCAAATTAAAATTAAGGAGCTTCTTGAATATCCTGTTTGAATTCACTATAACGTGGGAGCAGTTGTGAGAAAAGCACCTGCAAAATGGAAAAGACGGGTTTACCAGCTGATTCTATGGGGGTAGTTGATATTCTAGGGAGAGAGTTGTTCTAGATTCCTTGGTTTGGGATTGTTATAGCTCATGTAAAAGTGTTATATAATTTTCCAAATAGTATAATGCAAAAACATTCAAGACACTTTTTGATTTCTCAAAAACTCTGTGCTATTTTGATTTCCTTTTCAAACATTGTATTTCTTCAGGTCTTCACTGGAAACAGTGACCGATCCACCCAGGTGACCCACAACTTTGTCCCACCATTGACCACTCGCTATGTGAGAGTTCTTCCCTCCATGTGGCATGGACACATCAGCATGCGTATGGAACTTCTTGGAGCTGGACCAGTGGCAGGTGAGGGACCATGGTGTTTGTAAAGACATGCTCGAGCAGCAATAGCTTTACATCCAGTATCTCACCTCACCTCAACAGGCTAAGTTCATCCACTGCTGGATGTAGCCTTCTTCATGATTTCTCCAAGTTTTCCTGTCCATGTGCTGCCCACATATGCTGTTATATCATCCCACCATCGTTGTTTCTGTCTCCTCTAGACATTTTTTCCCCATCTTTTGGTATCCATTCTGTAGCCCTCTTTGACCATCTATCATCTTTTCTTCTCAATAGATGCCCTGCCCATCTCCATTTTGCTTCTTTCTTTCAGTTTCTAGTACTAAGCTTTACCATAATCCAATACCTCATATAAGTGTGGTCATTATCTTAACCCAAACACATATTTTGAATTTATAACAACCCAGAAGCAAGTACAGGCCTGAAAGCTCATTTGGTAGAGCAGTGGTCTGATAATTTGTCACTGAATTCGATGTGAGATCACTTGAAGGAGATCGTTATCTGAATTATGTCTTTATAAACATCGCAAGCACCAGAAAGGACAAAAACCTAGCTACATCATGTAAACAAGTAGATCGACTAAAAAGGCTTCTGGAATATAACATATTATTATCTATATAAGGATTTGGGCGGTACATTAATAATGCATATTTTTGTCTGCATGATTTGTCTGTACAGTATTATACATATAATTCATGCTTGCGAGTGCATTATTTAGTGCATACGCAACTGCACGAACGTTAAGTCATAATGGGATAATGAATGAGACTTGTCGAGTTCATTATCCATTAGCCATCTAATATAATAATATGTGTGATCTATCATGCACTAGTCTGTAATGTTTAATACATGGAGTGCCTTTATGTTATGCCGCTTGATATAGCACATGTCTGATTTGTCATAGATACAATGTTTAAATTAAAGACTTATTTGTACCAATTCAAAACATTGAATACAACATACTTTTCACTTTAACATACAAGCATTTTCAGACTATAACTCTATAAGCCAATCTGACTGGGTCAGTGCTCTTTTCCTTTTTGCAACCAGCCATCTTGAATGACCCTGTACCTCTGGGTTTAGAGAGTACAGTCATCCCTGATTCTAGTCTGACAGCTTCCAGTCAGTGGGATTCTGATCATGGCCCAAAGAGAGCAAGATTAAACCTGGCCAGAGTTGGAAATCTACGTGGAGCCTGGTCTGCACAGACAAACAATGCCAACCAATGGATCCAGGTAAGATAAAGTCCCATTCAGGCAAGTAGCCTAGAAAAAAATCTGCCATGACACAGCCGTAGTTAGAGTGTGTTAGCTGTTTATTATAACATACAGATATGAGGAAGTATAAGTAATTGCCATATTTATGTTTTATTGTAAACTTGCAAAATAAGTTCTTAAATTTGTTTGCACTCAAGGCGTTTTGGTTATGTCTCCGTCACCGTTTCTTAGACCATTTGGTGCATTTTGCATTAATTGGAATTTATTTTTTTGCTTTGGACTGGCAGATTTTCATTTTCCTTTAAGTATGTTTGTGGAAAACCTAAAAATTCCCAGGAAGTAGAAGAACTTTATGTCCAGGAAAAGGTAATTTTCCCAAATAATACCTTAAGTAGGGCATGATGTAATGGCTGCCGGGCTAAAGTCGGGGTAATGATATCCAAAGTCCTTTGGAAGCGCATACTATTAGAGACGTTAGATAATAATGTGATATGCGCTATTCAAGAACGGATTATTATCATTATTATTATCATTATCATTATTATTCATATTACTATTATTATTATTATCATTATTATTATTATTATTATTATTATTATTACTATCATTATTAACATTATTATCATTACTATTCTTATTATTATGATAATTATCTGTTAAAGAGTCTTTATATATTTACTTTCATTAAAAAAAAATCAAAATGTTTTGAATCTTGAATGTCGATGAAGACTGAATGGTTAGTATAGTGACTTAAAACATTTTTTTACTCCTCTTAGGTGGATCTTCTGGACCACTACCGCATCATCGCTGTTGCTACTCAAGGTCGCCAGGACCTAAATCAGTGGGTAACAAGCTACAAGCTTGCTTGCAGCAATAATGGTGTGACCTTTGACACTATACAGGGCATCTGTACAAACCCTGGAGCTGACAGGGTATGTTTCTTGACATACTCTTTTTGTCTGACTGACCCCTTTTTCATCTTCACAGGATTACTTTTTCTTTTTGATTTTGCTGATTTAGACCATTTTTCTTGTAAAGCATTTAAGGTCGTGTCCCTCCTTTTCTCTCTCCATTACTGGAGCATTTACTCAAAGTATTATATTTTAGAGCTTTCCACCTGTCTTTTCAAGATTTAAACTCTATCTCTCTCTCTCTCTCTCTCTCTCTCTCTCTCTCTCTCTCTCTCTATATATATATATATATATATATATATATACACACTGAAAGAAATGAAAATGGGAGAATAATAATTGCGTAGCTCCCTCAATGTTCCCCAGAGCTGTCATCCATTTTGAATCAAGGGTTGAAAAAATGCCTCCACCGGGAATCGAACCCGGGAGATGCCAAAGTTGTTTGCATTTGTCAAATTTCTTTCAGTATATATATATATATATTTATTTATATATCAGGTAACATATATATATGAGTTCAGTAAAAGTTAATTTGACAAATACTTTCCAATATGTTTACAAGTTGATGCTATTCATTTTTCCAGATTTTTGCAGGCAATGATGACCGCAACACTGTGGTGACCAACACTCTACCTGTGCCAGAGGTGTGCCGCTATGTCCGCCTGTTACCTGCCACCTGGAATGGCCACATTAGCCTTCGTATGGAGCTCTATGGTGAAGGCCCTCTCACAGGTCAGTTTAAAATCAGTTCCATCTTGATATTGTTTTGAACATTGTTAACACTAATAATACCCAGCTTCTGAAGTTGTTTTAGGTACTCTACGGTATACATAATGAAACTGTAATCAAGAACACTTCAGTTATAGTAGTAATAGTAGTGATAGAAGTGGTAGTGGTGGTAATGATAATAGTAATGAATGAATGAATGAAATTGTTATTATAATCATTATTATTATATCACTAATAATCATTAGATAAATTCATAAAGCGTGGGTATTATATCAACATACTCTATGGCGCTGTGATATAGCAGAGCACCAAACATTGCTGCTGCGTAGACATACATAAAAGAAAAATATCAGTAATCAAAAAAGTTTGAAAAAAGGCGAGTAGAAGTAGTAGTAGAAGTAGTCAACTTTACACATGGCATATTAAACTTATACCTGCAACAATGTCAAGTTCGTGTATTTGAAAGAAAAATATGTTTTTAGATTCAATAATAAAGGTGGATAATTTCACGTTCATACACATTATAGCATACCTACGGGAGAAAGGAGACAATTTTACCTAGCGATACCAATAGATCTGATTTCTTATTTCTCTCTCGTTTTAGCTGTGCCATAACAAGCTTCCAATATACCAAGGTGATTTAAGAGGTCCTTAGGATTTTTGTTATTTGAAAACAAGCTTGTGTAGCCTTATTGGTTGTTTTCTCGGGTAAAGTTTTGTGAAGTAGCTGAACAAAACGGAGTGGTACGGAAAAGTCGTGTCTATAGTAGGGAAAGTGTTTAATCTTTGGTGATAATAGAGAATAAAAAACTGTAAATTTGCCAAATAAAATGCAAGTTTCTTTTTGTGCAACATCAAACCTCATTAAGGTTACATAGATATTTCAATCCCCCTATGGCTCAATGATAATATTATATTTTCTAATTTTATGCAATAAAATTATGACGTTCAGCAATAGACATTTCTGTATTTATACATGTCTTTTTGTTGCCACTGCTTTTTGCTATGCTGCATAAGGAGTTGTCTCATACGCTAAATTGTTAGAAAAAGGTAGTCATCTGAATGCACGCAATCCTTTGGTAAAATTGCTATCATCAAAGACAAATATTGCTACATGTACTATGAAATATATATTGCCATTATTCTGCTCTGTGTTCTAAGGAATAAAGACATCTATTTTTCTTTGAATCATTACAGCGGGATTCGGTCATTTCAGGCTATTAATCTATCAGTTATCACTATATCACTACCAACAACATTGTTTGTCGCTCCCAATCTCTTAATTATCATTTGTAATACCTTGTAACCTTTTTTTTGTTTTTGCCTTTTTTTTCCACTTTTGCAGTTTGAGTGATTGAAGTTGGGGATCTGACCTGTACAAGGCAATTGATGGAACGACAGCAGATGACGGATATTCTACAGAAGTTTCTTCCTTTCATCAAGATTTTTAATACAGCAAGATATAGATTACTGCTGAATTGTATTTTAACCATTAGAAAGGTTTCGTGAGCATTGATTTTTTAATGGTTCATAGACACCGTGATACCTTCTTTCTTCTAAGTGATTATAGGCAATTTTATGTCCTTATTTTGATGGCTATATGGCGATGTGTCCTAATTTCGCGCGTGTCCATATTTTGCGCACTGGCTATTAACTACCTCAAAACTGGAAAAGATTTTAAAAACCCGAAGCCACCAACGGATAGTGGAACCTAAAATTACCCAAGAATATACTTTTCTTTGAAATTGGAGAAGGAATTGTGAAATTATTAACCAAAACTTGACAGATTTTGCTATACTTTGCGTCCGTTCAGAAAAAAAAATTGAACCTACCAACAAACGTCTAGGAATCTTCGTTTATACAGACGATGACACAAAATTGTAAGTAAATATAAGTGATTCTATGGAAATTTGCCTTGCTAGTGATGCAAGTATCTTACCTTTTATGAATCTTTATTTTGCATTAATCACTTGTATTAAATCTGGCATGCGCGAAGTATGGACTCGTCGTTTTTTTTAATGTATATTTCATATTTCATGTTATGTGTTTTTAGTTTTATACAATTATTTGTTTCTGTAATTCTGCTTTAAGATTCTATGCCATTCTGTTACTATATTATACTTTTTTTCTGTTTAGTTTTGTTTTGTTCATGGGGGCACCTTGCTCGATAAGCGAAAGTTTCTTAAGGTGCCACCCGATTTTTAACTTTTTAAAATTCTTATGAAATATTTGCCAACAAATGGATGAATTGAATTGGAAAAAAAATCTTTTCTAGTTTTCTATTGATAGGCATGTTGATGGATCATTTCTAAATTTCTATAACTTTTTTATATCTGACATTGTGTGAATCAGTCCTATTCCTGATATGTAGAGAATCAAAATCAATACGCGTAGCTTTCCATGACGTGCAATATTTAACAACTGCGAGTAGATCAGTCGACATTTATGTTTTCCTCTGCGTGTTAGATATACCTTGTTCATTGTTGCTTGTGTTCAGTATGATTTTTTTTCAGTCACTGACATAAACATCGGCGCAGTGGGATAATGAGGCAAATATATATATATATATATATATATATTTTTTTTTTTGGGGGGGGGGGCTGCGCTGTGTAAAAAGAAAGTTAGAAGGGGTCGATCGGGCTGCTTACAAACAAAGAATTAAAAACACTAAACTAACCCCCCCCCCCCCCACCAGCACGCAAGGGTCGTAATTCTTTTGTGTCAAGTGAAACTAAGAATATAGGGCGACTTGTCAATTTGATACTCTCTTCTCTGGTCATGATGGTGTTATGGTTTCTCGAAATCATGTACAATTCTGTTGTTAAGGGTAAAAGGCTTTAAATGCTCAGCTGTTTAGTTTCAAATATATATGCATTTGCAAATGAATCGGACAGACTACGTGTTTTTTCTTACCGTTAGTCACCCTCTTACATTTAACACTCCTATATCTTGGTTATTACAAATCTCTTCCCTTGTTGTTATTAGTATGATGTTCAATATTTCATTTTTAGGATTTATTGTTTGACCATTTTGCTAGTATTCATCTTTTGTTGATTGATGCGGGTATTTATGCGTGAAATACTTTCTGAAACACCTCTGTAGGGTTAAACAGCATAATTTTACATGATGTATTTTGCAAAACAAAACTTGCTGAAAACCAATTATCCGTTGATTTAAGTCAGAAATACACAAGTGATTCATTGTATGTATACGATTCACATTAAATGTCACGAGTTTAAGTGGTGACATATATGGATAAATAAAATAGAGCAGGGGCGGCGCCAGTGTATTTTTTTGGGGGGGGGAAGATGACCCATAGGTGAGTTTATTTACGTTTAAATGAACAAATGGGGTATCTTATAATTACATGATCCAATCCTCTCTTTCCCCATGCTGTTCTTTCTTCTTTCTCCTCTCTTTCTTCCTTTTCTCCCTTTTTTCTGTTTTTTTTTTAAACTTAAGAAAGCATGGGGCGGTCGCCCCAACCCCTGTAGCGCCGCCCCTGCGAGAGAGAGAGAGAGAGAGAGAGAGAGAGAGAGAGAGAGAGAGAGGAGAGAAGAGAGAGAGAGAGAGAGAGAGAGAGAGAGAGAGAAAGAGTGAAAGAGAGAGGCTGACAGGGAGAAAATATAGCTCATCGTATTTTCCAAATTTTGGATCCTGTCAAAACTTAATAAAATGAACGTCCCTAATATTGATATAACTGTAATTTTGCACTTTTTATATAGAGAATATTCTGTAAAGGTTTGCAGAAATTTCTTGAAGAATATGAAAAGGCCCCTTTTTACGGCACATTTTGGTAAATTGCGTATTTGGTAACGTAACCAAAATGTGCATTGCTACTGCACATCTTGGTAACTAAACATTTTGATTTTGTTAGCAAAATGTGCAGGACATTGACGGCACATTTTGGTAACCTCACGAATTACACTCATATAGTCGTTCCTCTTTCTCCCCTGCATCCATACACCCATGTCCATATACAAAGGCACACCCTATCACCCTCGCGCCCACAAACACACCCCCTCACACGCACACCACATGCGCGCGCACACACGAACACCCCCAAAAGCATACACACCACACGCACATCCACGCCCCTTACTAACACACACACAAACACACAAACTGGCAGCGGGGTCGCTCCCAGGGTGGCACAGTGCCCCCACATTTTTTTCAAGTCCTTAGAAAATCAATGTTTATCATTTCTTTCTTGAAAATGCCTCCTTTATCTTCAACAAGTGCCCCTAATATCACTTACAAATCTCCCATTTCTTATGGTGCCCTTCCTCTTCCAGTAACGCCCCTTTTACTTCCAATAGTGCCCCATTTCTCTACATAACAAATCATAATATCTTATCTTATCTCATAATACGTATTTTTCGTAGGACTCTCATAATTAGGACAGTTCCACATGCCCTCGACGCTCAGTTGCCGAAATGAGCAGGAGACCAAAATGTGGAGGCAAATCACTTATTAACTGCACATTTTGGTTACCGTAGAGTCTGGCCAGGTATAGGTGCACTATACCGGCACAGTGTGGTCACAAAGCTCCGTCACCGAAATGTGCAGATACAAAAATAATGATGCAGTAACGTGATGAAGCACATTTTGGTAATTGCACATTTTGGTTTTGTTGCCAAAATATGCCGTAACACATTTGTTACACACTTCTTGCTATATGCCATGTGGAGCAGCTTTGTAAACATATTGGGCAGAATTCATAAGAGATTTGCTCGAAACGATACGGAAGATTAGGTAAGGTATTTATAAAAGGGTATTATTACCCCCATTGGACTAGATGAGAAGCTTTTGGAGGTTTTAACCCCTTAGCTTAGCCTTCTGTCTTGCAAAAGGTCGTTAGTATCGGGAATTCGAACCTCTTAAACCATTAGGTTCGGAGCCACGTGACCTAACTACTAAAGCAGCCGCTTGAGTATTTGCTTAGCGGATCAGTTTTTCTTCTAATTTTTTTTTTTTTGGTTGTATAAATTGCTTTATTAATTTCTTGTACATTGCCAAATCCCCTCATCTTTCTATATTGTCTGTAACCCCATATTGGCGTTAAAGGCAAAGGAAACCTTTCTATTGCTAAAAGTTGAACACTCAAACAAGTTATGAAATTCTCTTAATTTACGAATTAATTTAGTAATTAATTTAGTACATAGGCCTAAAAGGTTTCGTCTTTCTATTTTGATACATCTTTCGGTTACTATGGGAAGTCGGTGATTTCCACCTCTAAACTTGGATAAAATTATTTTTTAGAAATCTGGCAGCTTTAAGAATTGAACTCAGAATTAAAGATACGATAATCAATACAATTATGTATTTCTTGTATTGTTTCCTTCAAAGTGCATTAAAGTACATCGCTTATTATTGATTTAATGCTCAGTTTAAACCAATTTTTTCACTTTTTATTATTATTATTATTATTATTATTATTATTATTGATTTGGCGTCACCTGTGCCTGGGAGGGGAAAAGCGAACTGAATCACTGTAACCCTCAGGTCTCTCCTCCCGATATTACTATTGGGGGTGTGCAGGTGGACCACATACACCGGGGTTTCCCCCTACTCTTATACGAATAGTGCAGTGGGATCTTTAACGTGCAACGGTGGTGACTCTCCTTTACACGGGACCTCCATTTAACGTCCTATCCGAGGGACGGAGTGTTTTCCACTGTAGCAAAGCCTGCGTCTATGAAACAGGGGAGGGGCACGATAACACACAACGTAGGCTTCAGTCATCCGCCTTGGCTGGACTCGAACCCACGGTCTTTTGGTTCGAAAGGCAGACGCTTTACCGACTGAGCCAACTCGCTCCCTATTTCCCATATTCATACAACATGTTCGACATGCTTAGCGAATCAGGCAAATGCTTTAATTTGAGAATCCACTGTGAAGTATATATGTCTGAATTAGCTAACGTTTAAAAAAATACTGTTTTCAATTGTCGAAAAACTGTAGTCCTTTCCTAATATAATAGTTCTTGGCCAAAAATTCAACATCATTTCTTCTTTGCCTGATTGTTACAGTAAATTTACTTTAAATTGAGAAGCTGCTGTAAATAAACAGTTTTTAATGAATTATTCAATGAATTATTTACTTCCTGGTTAACATAAAGTACATTTAGGGCATTAATGTCTTCATTGATAACTAATATTTCTTCTCTGTTTTGATATTTCAAAAATTAATCTCATAAGCTATCATTCCATTTATCACATTTAAGCACTTTTTGTGTGTTTTTATTGTGTTTGGTATTCAAACTTATGCTCATTCAACTGATTATGGAATTTATTTGTTGTGCAAATTGGATTGTGTTTAACTGACATCAAACCATCAAAAGTGTCATCCATGAACTGTCGTAGAGGTCTATCACTCCCATATTTGGGGGCGAGGGGGTGTTTCATAAAGCTGTTCGTACAGTTATGCATGATTTTACGAACAACTTGAATATGAAGTGCCAAATAGGATGCCCAAAATTTTTCCTGACGTTTCAACAAAGTTTGAATGCCTTCCCATAATGTCAATTAAATTGTGATAAAATGTATGTTTTACAATAAACATATTTGTAAACAATAGTAATGTTCATCTAAGTATGCATATTTCACCTTTAGCTGAAGCGATTTTTCATGATTGAGAATCCCATTTGGCTTGCCATATTCAAGTCATTCGTAAAGTTATTCGTAACTTTACACCCCCAGGTTCTCTGTCGAGCTGTCTACTCGACCACTGAAAGTATAAAGGGGGTAGTCTCCCTCTACGATACAAGAAATTTTTCTTGCAGGAAATTATGTGTACAAGGAAGACATTGTTTTTCTACCGGCGCTCTTAATAATCTCTTTGCCAGATATTGTCATGAAGTACCGTCCTGCAAGTGTATCTACAGCCATTTTGAAAAAAAAAATTATCATTACTTTCTTCTTTCGTTTCAAAGTAATTTCTTCTTCTTCTTCTTCTTCTTCTTCTTCTTCTTCTTCTTCTTCTTCTTCTTCTTCTTCTTCTTCTTCTTCTTCTTCTTATCAGCGTAATCATGCTTGTGAAGGTGTCCACCTGGAACAAAACGAGTTTTAAACTTTAAATTGACTTGAGAATACAAGGTTATCTTTTTCGATTGTTAGTAAATAGATCTGGGTCAATTCATCGATCTTCGTGCGTGAATTCAATTATTGGTAAATGGAGGGGTAATTTGTGATTTGTTTAACATTTCTCCAGGACAATATATCCTTTGCTTTCCTGCCCCTCTTATTCGAGGCTCTCTTCCATTATCATTTTTTTTCTTTCAAGCTCCTCACAATCCCCCCCCTCTCTCTCCCTCTCTTCCCCTCCCCATTTCTCTCTCTCTCTCCCCCCCCCCCGCTCTCGTTACCTCTCTCCCGCTCTCTTTACCTCTCCCCCTCTCCCCCTCTCCCCCCTCTCTATATATATCCCTCCGTCTCTCCCTTCTCTCATGTTTCGTTTCTCTTCGCTCGCTCTCTCTCGGTCTGTCTTTTCCCTTCCCTTTCCCTCTCTTCTATCTCTTTCTCTTCTTCTTTCTCTCTTCTCTCTCTCTTTCCTTCTTTCTCTCCTTCTCTCTCTTTCTCTTTATAAGCCTATCTCTTTTCTTCTTTTTTCTCTATCTCTCTCTCTCTCTCTCTCTTCCCCTCCTCTCTCCCCAATTCCCTCCCTCCATCTCTCCGTCTTAGACGGAAGTTCAGTTTTTCGCCTGTGATGTCAAGATCACGGTTCTTTGTACTTTTAGGGTTCCAATTGTATTTGTTTCAAAACATTCTTGGGTCAAATGAGATGAGTTTCACAGACGTCTTTAGGGAGGAGGCGGTTTCAGATCTCCGAGCAGGATTTCAAAGTCACCTTCAAGTTCCTTTTTCATGTCTTCAGATATCAAAGTCACCTTCAAGTTCCTTCTCAACGTGTTCATTCTTTTCATTTTTTCTTTCCTCCTTTCCATACTTTGTTTAAATGCAAAATGGAACATTCCTCTATCTTGTTAGAAAACATGCCCTTTAAATTCACATTATCAGATTATAGCCGCTGCGACAGTACTGCCGGATATGTAGGCGTCATTGAAGGAAAGGTTGGGAAGATTGGAATCCTTGTTATTGGGAAATTTATACTTTTCTTCAGGGGCGTAACAGGTACCTGTTATCGGGGGGGGGGGGGGGCAGAGCCCTAAATTTCCCGGTAACTAGTCTATGTCTAGAATCTGTGGCATAGCTAGGACTGAATTTTAGGAGGACGGTAGTGCTCCACCGGCGTAAATCCAATTAAAGGAGTGTGGGATGAAAGACTTTTTAAACGATTTTTCCCCCTCTCACACAATTTGATATCTATTTTGCGAGCGAGCAGAAAATAACCACTTTTCCGGCTTTGAATCGCATTTTCGAATAAAAATTCTAAAATATGACGAAAGAGTGAAACGAGCGAGCCAGAAATTAACAATTTTTTTTAAAACAATTTATTTTGATCGCATTTTCGGATGGAAATCCGAAGATTTTGATGAGCGAACGAAGCGAGCGAGCTAGCCAAAAATAACTACTTTTTTGTTTTCAATAGCATTTTCAAATAGAAATTCTAAAATATGATGGTTGTATATGATAGATGTTCAGAATTTTTACTAACTGATTAATTGAAATATATTTTCTTCCTTAAAAATTGTGTCTGCATGGGGGAAATTTGTACACACCATTCCCCCTCTCTCCCAAGTAGGGGTGATGGGTCCCCCAACCCCAAGAATTTACGCGAATGTAGGGGGGAGGGTGCAGGGAGGGGGAGTTTCCCCCTTCCCGCGTGTAGCGCGGAAGTCCGACATTTTTTTTTAAATTGTTAGTTGTCGGTAATTAAGTCTATCTTCTGCAGCGCAACTACAAATTTCATTTTAAGAGGACGATAGTCCTCCCTAGGGGGGAGGGTGCGGGGAGGGGGGAGTTCTCTCCCCCCTCCCGCGCAAAGGGCGGAAGCTCCGACTTTTTTTCGCTGTCAGTTCCCGCTCTTCTTATGCTCTCTGCCTGTTATCGGGGGGGGGGGAGGGCATACGCATAACCAAAAACTTCCCCGGTAATTAAGTCTATAATCAGTGGTGTAGCTAATATTTCATTTTAGGAGGACTACAGTGCAAAGCGCGCTCCCCAGGCATGCTAGGGGGAGGGTGCATGGTAATTTTCCGATTTTCCCCTCCCGCGCGAAGCGCGGAAGCTCGGACTTTTCTTTGAATAATTGTTCGTTATCTGTTCCCTGTCTCTTACATTCTCTGCCTGTTATCAGGGGGGGGGGGCAGAGCCGAAAATTTCCTGGTAATTAAGTCTAGAAAATGGAATATGCGGAGGTGAACCCGCAACGCGAGCTGCTTTTTGCGAAGCCCTTAGCGGTGGGACCCAGGGTTCTGGCTTAGGCCCCCTGATGAAAGCCACTGCCGGGGTCCAGAGAGTGGAGCCCCCGGAAACTCTGGGGTTTTGGTACTAAATTTTCCCTCATTTCTTTTGTTTCCCTTTGCTTTCTTCTTTTTTTCCTCCTTTCCGTCTTTTCCCTCTCTCTCCTCTTCTTTCTCCCCTTCTCCTTTTTTCTTTCCCTTTCTCCTTCTTCCTTTCCCTTTCTCCCCTTCTTTCTTCCCCTTTCTCCTCTTTCTTTTCCTATCTTCCTCTTTCTTTTCCTTTCTCCTTCTTCTTTTCCCTTTCTCCCTTCCTTTCCCTCCCTTTCAGTTTTCCCCCGTGGTTTGGTTGATTTTCCCGCTGAAATACTTCAGGGGAGCACTCTGCCCCCCCTGCCCCCCGGTTGTTACGCCACTGCTTTTTTTTTACAGATAAATTTGGGGGAATGTTAGAGAGCATTTTGAATCGCCAAATTTTTAAAGACCTAAATAAAGGTCTATTCTACGCTTTCCCATTAATTCCTATTAAATACTTCCTATTAAATAATACTTTTCAAATTCTTACTCAACCGTGTGTTTATTGGTGGCAGAATTTTGTTTAAATGGTGAATGGAACAAGTAAAATCACTTTATACCGACAATAGTCATGATAGTGCCGGATTAAATTGTCGCCGACAAAGTCAGAATATTAAAGTTTTGATAGCTTTATACCGTTTTGAAAATGATATCATTAAGGGGAAGATGGGAAAGAATTTTCAAGCGTCGACAGTTTGAAATTTGATCTAAACTTTTTACGATCATTAATTTAAAATTAAAAAAAAATGCGATTCTTTTAATTAATTTAGGGGTGATAGAAATAATTTTGCAATTTTCAGCCTAACTCATCAATTATTTCTTCTATTTTTAGTTAGTAATTTTCAATCTAACTCGCCATTTTTTCGGGGAAGGAGGGCTCCATTCCATTTTGAATTACCCATTTAGGGCAGTCGTCAACTCATATTCTGTCAGAAAGTGTTTTTTTTTCAATTCTAGTGCTTTGATGATACGAAAAAGCTGATATTCGAGTGAGAGTATTGGCCTACAGGGTCGTACGCAGATTTTTTTTTTTTTTTTTTTTTTTTTTTTGGGGGGGGGGGGATATGTAGTACGCTTTTGCATTTTGAAATCGAAACTGGAGGATCTGGTGCACACATTTGGTGGAATTTAGAAAAAAAAGAATTCCAGTACAAATTGTAAGTCTTGAAAGTTTCGGGGGTGCCCCCGCCCCCACGCTGCGTACGCGCGGCCAGCCATTGGTCTGTGGGACAACAGTGTAAGGAAATTTTACTTCGATGGGTTATATTAACACGAATCGTTTATCTATAAGATGACTTCCTTTTCCCTCTATTATGTAAGATGAGGTGATATCGAAGAAATAATAGGGACCTGGTATTGTATGAGGTTAGGGATGGTCGGCTGCAGACTTCCTCCCCTCGCAAATTTTGAAAATATACTTACAATCGGTCAATTTTTACCTCATAATAATAATAATAATGATAATAATAATGATAATAATGATAATAACAATAATAATAATTATGATAATAATGATAATAACAATAATGTTAATGATAATGATAATAATGATAATAATAATGATAATGATAATGATAATAACAATAATGATAACAATGATAATAATAATAATAATAATGATAATAATAATGATAATAATAATAATAATAATAATAATGATAATGATAATGATAATAACAATAATGATAAAGATAATAATAATAATGATAATAATAATGATAATAATAATGATAATAACAATAATGATAATAATGATAATAATAATAATGATAATAATAATGATAATAATAATAATAATAATGATAATAATAATAATAGTTCGTTCTTCTACAGCCTTTTTCAGGACCATAGGCCCTCTCAAAGCGCTTTGAATACGGATGTGTATACATACATCACTGTCCGAATCTTATCTCTAGACAAAATAACCTGTTTACTATAACCTGTATAACAAACAATAAAAAAGTGACTTTTTCCCGTTTTTCACAAGCAAACTTAAGACGCTAATAGTTGTGGCCTATATTACGGCAAGAAGAACCAACCCCTACTTAGGAATACGCCCAGTTTAGCAATGCAAAAATAAGAAACATTTAAAAAAAGAAAAGAAGCACCGGCCCCTATAGGCCCTTGCAAGGTGTAATATGGATACTTAACGTATAGGGGAAATACACCAAAATTTTCCTCTCCCCCCCCCTCCCCCTCCTGTACAAGCATATATTGTGCTTATTTAATATCTCACCCTCCAACTTCAGTGGGTGGGGGATGTATACGTGGCCTGTATTGTATTTCTTGTGGGTTATGTCATCTACTCAGTTTATTCATGATCCCACTGACTTCACGTTAGTAGCAAAACAAGTGTAAGGCCTATTCCAAAATTAGGGTGTACATTTAAGTAGATGAAATTATCCAAATTATATTTTTGGGATATAGTCATGATTACATTTTCATTTTTTTTTTCATCCGACAATACCTAAAAATTGTTCTAATGTATATTCACAAAGTGGCTTATTCTTGTCAACAGTTGTTACCTTTGCTATTCTTGTTAAACAACCGTTACTGCAATTTGTTATCAATATATAACTTTATTTACTTACTGTTTATAAAAACAGAACAGAATATTGCTTCATATAAATGAAGTTTTACAGCACCTTACAAAGACCAAATAGGCCTATATTTCGGTGAACAATTCACGATTTAAGGATCGTACAATAATTCTATTAACGTTTAAATCTTTCCTGTCGCATGTGTAGTATAAAGTATCGTCGGTCCTCCGGGAATTATCTTTATCAAACAATTCAATGAACTCAAGGTGACTATCATGACTATGGGAAGAAAAATTGTCAAAACTGTCTATTCCGACTCATTTGGCAATGATCAACTAGCACTGGAAGATGTTTTTGCGCTATCGGTTCCTGTAGATGATAGTTACACACGACACCAAACAGATAAACATTAATTATCTGACATCTACGGACAACCAATGGTTTATTTTGTCCACAACAAGAATAGTTCTGTTCACACAAGGGAGTTTTCCATGATGCAGGGGATCCTGTCATATTAACAACACTAATGCAGGAGACATATCCCAAAATCCATTCAAGTGCCTTTTTTTTTTTTAGCAATTATGAAACATTGCGCCTCCATATGTAGAATTACTGCAAAAAGGCCTAGTACAGTGCTATATGGTGATTGATATTCAATGAATAACGATTTGTTTTTAGATATGTCATGATGTCAAGCGCCACTTCTTTCAAATGAATATATCTGTATATAGTAAAGAAATCCCATTCTAGGGTGAATATAAAGGTATGTGCGCCGAGAGGTAGCCTGTGACGGAGCCAGGGTAATATGCGAGCCCCTTAATCACCTTCCGTGGTTGATAATATTATGAGCGCTATGAATATCCTATATCATATCATAATCCATTTCGTTACATCGATTAATCACTTTTTCTCAAACAGGGTGGTAGATTGCAGTAGTTCTATAAAGTGTGCTGTAAAAATATCACATTTGGGGAAGGGGGGGGGGGGGGGGGGGTAAAGGTATTTTTGTCGATTTACTCGTCTATTCAAAGCCTTCTGATAATCAAAGCTCGCAGTTAACATTTGAAGGGCTTGATATCGATGGACAAGCTCCTATGATCAATATTTATTTTAAATGCGATAATGCGTGGTGAGTTATCAGATAATACCAGTGGCGTAACAACCGGGGGGGGGGGCAGGGGGGCAGAGTGCCCCCCCTGAAGGATTTCATCGGGAAAATCCACCAAACCACCGGGAAAAAATGAAAGGAAGGGAAAGGAAGAAAAAGGAAGGGAGAAAGGGAAAGGAAGAAGAAGAAAGGGAAAGAAAGAAGAAGAAAGGAAAAGAAAGAAGGAGAAAGGGAAAGAAAGAAGGAGAAAGGGAAAGGAAGAAGGAGAAAGGGATAGAAAAAAGGAGAAAGGGGAGAAAGAAGAAGAGAGAGAGGGAAAAGAGGGAAAGAAAAAAAAGAAGAAAGCTAAGTGAAACAAAAGAAATGAGGGAAAATTTAGTACCAAAATCCTAGAGTTTCCGGGGGCTCCCCGCAATGGCTTTCCCTGTAGACCCCCATTAGGGGCCCTAAGCCAGAACCCTGGGACCCACCCGCTAATGGCTTCACAACAAGCAACTCGCGGTGCGGGCTCAACTCCGCATATTTTATTTCTAGACTTAGTTACCGGGAAATTTTCGGCTCTGCCCCCCCCCCCGAAAACAGGCAGAGAATTACATCATTGATTCTTGACTTAATTACCGGGAAATTTTTGGCTATGCATATGCCCCCCACCCCATAACAGGCAGAGAGCGTAAGAAGAGCGGGAACTGACAGCGCAAAAACGCCGGAGCTTCCGCGCTTTGCGCGGGAGGGGGAAACTCCCCCCTCCCTGCACCCTCCCCTCTAGGGAGCACTACATTGGCGTAAATTCCAGGGGGTAGGGGGATCTATCACCCCCACTTTGGGGAGAGGGGGGATGGTGTGTACAAATTCCCATCCCCCCCTGCAGACACACTTTTTAAGGAAGAAAATATATTTCAATTTATCAGTAAGTAAAAATTCTGAATATCTATCATAAAAAACCATTATAATTTAGAATTTCTATTTGAAAATACTATTGAAAACCAAAAAGTAGTTATTTTTGGCTAGCTCGCTCGCTTCGCTCGCTCGTCAAAATCTTAGGATTTCCATCCAAAAATGCGATTAAAATCGAGAAAAGTGGTAATTTTTGGCTCGCTCGCTTCGCTCGCTCACAAAATTAGATATGAAAATGTGTGTGACAGGGAAAAAAATTGTTTAAAAAGTTTTTCATCCCCCACTCCTCAAATTGGATTTACGCTGGTGGAGCACTACGTCCTCTTAAAATGCAAGGTACCTGTTACGCCCCTGGATAATACGACGGACTGTCTAATGAATCCAAATATAAGTTTTTACCTTGGTTCACCAGAACCTCGATTACATATCATCAAGTGTGTGCTTGCACGTGGGTATGTGGTTGTATACCGATGTTTATTGATTCAAGTCCTAATAGTACTAGTAACACAGTACCGTATGTGTGGAATCTTAAAAGGAAATCACTATATACCTAGTTCACTATCTAATTTGTTCAGGAACGTTGTCAATTTCTTTTCTCCTTGCGAGAGCGAGAACCACCTGTCTGGCCTTTATCTCGATTTTCCAGAGCCGCAAAGAATATTTCAGACATCTGAAAATCAAATGTGATGAGATCACATTTGTATATCTCTAGCCCCCTTGATCTGTACTAAAAAAGAAATAAAATAAAATAAAAAATAAGCAAATAAAAAAATATTTCAGACATCTGATATCAAATGTGATGAGATCTGGAGAAGATCGTCCGGTTATTACCATTTGGAACCCCGTTCCTGTCCGGGGACAATTAAACTTCTGGTACTGAAACAGAGTGAAAGGTTTCGCTGAATTCTCCAAACTAAATTTGTGAAAAATGGGTTTCTTCAAGTCCTTAGCTGGATTCGCATCCATCATTACAGCATTCATCGCACCAACTAGTGAGTACAAGTTATATAGTCAGTAAAATATTTTTGTATATGGGTTGACATTATATTGCTACATTATTGCTACATTGTATTTCGAAGTACCTTATATTGAAATACCAGTCCTAGACTATTCAGTGAACACGATATTGTATAAGCCTGCCAAAGAGACTGCAATATCAAAATGGAATACAAAATAAACCAATCAAATTTCCAAGGGGTGGGGGAGGGTAATGGTTTATTTATTTCTTTTTTTCATTTTGAGGGTTTAGAAATAATTTCATTATTGAACTGTTGATTTAAGTGAAAATAAGTATTACTCTTTTATCATGTTTATTTGTTTTTGATGCAGTTCTTATATTAAGTTTATATTTTTGTTCAGTTGAATCTTCTCCACCACAAAAACCCAAACAACCAAACAACAGCAAAAAAAAAAAAAAAAAAAAAAAGCCAACATACAACAAAACTAATCAGTGCAGAAGTCTTACTTCACGACTACTTATTAAGGGAGTTTACTGTAGGGAAGAAACATGGGGCATATATTTCAAAATGCAATAATCTCACCCTAAAATTCAATTCAATTTAATCCTCGTTAATTGATATAAAACATACGTTCCATGACATTTGCTCTGACGACAATGCAAGGGCTAATAGTGCAATGTCTATATGAAAAAGACATGAAAAACAATCTGACAAACAATCAAAAATCATTATGATTGTACATTATATACTTTAAATCATTAAAATGTCAACTATAATTACAAGAGAATTTAGTCAACCACCTCCATGATTCAACGAAATCATTTAAGAGACAAGAACCACATATAATTCCCATGATATAATTATAAAAGTTAGTTTTCAATTTTCAACGTTTATTTACATACTTAATTTGTAAAATTTCACTTTGACAATTTATTCTTATGGTATGATTATGTAATTATTTTGTATATACAGTTATGTATGTTATACAACCATGAATGTTATTTTGAGTTGAAAATTATGCATGTTATATCTGAGTTGAAAATGGAAAAAATAAATGAAATGAAATGAAATGCAATGAAATCTTTCACCCATTGCCAGTGTAAGGTTCATACTTCCTGTCTTTCTCCTTAAACTTCAGGAAATAACATGCAAACCTTTTTTTTTTCATTCTTAAGAACTTTTATGAAAACAATTTCTTTTATTGTACTTACCTGATCCTGTCTTGAACGTTTGGCCTGCTGGTCTGATATTCTTTCCATATTCATGTTATATGTTTAAAAAGGGGGAAAAATCTTCCTATTGTTATATCTGTATATGATGTTTGTTCATTATCTATGTACTTTTTGTATGCTGCTATATCATAGGGTCTCTTAGAAGAACAGAATAACTGAAAGAGTGATTACCCTGTTAAAATAAAAAAAAATAAATAAATGAATAAATAAAACATAAAACTCTTTCATTCAAATTTGAAATTACATTCTTTGGTCCTGAGAAGTTTGACCTATATATCCTACAACTTATTGGTTGCCGATAAGGATATAACATATATATATTCAATTTTGAAGAAAAAAAGGAAAATGGATTTAATTGCTTTTTAATCTATATCATCAGTAGCTAGAAATACTACTATCTATGTTTTACTTTGTTTCTGTTTATTTTTTTCTGTTTAAAAACTTAACGTTATCTTCTTGAAGTTGATTTACGATTATGTTCATGTTTATGTTTATGTCATAACATACTATTGATGAATATCAATGACGTTTAATAGATACAATTCAATTCAATTCATCTAATTTTGCCAATCTCAATAACTACCTCACTTTTACCGAACTTAAAATAGGTATAATTTGGATAATTCAATTTCTAAAATAATTTAGAATATTGATCTTCTGTTGCAGTGAGTTCAGTGAAAATCTTGAATATGATTAGAACTGAAGCTGTTCATATTATGTCACCAATGGCCATTGTTAAACGGCTCTCAGATTTATTTGCTATTTGCTGTATTTTAGTACAGTCAAAATACGAAAAAACCCAGAACTAATTGCAACAGAAACAATTCCACTTGCATATAATCTGGAATAGCCATAAAAACAACATACTAAAAATTAACAAAAAATGAAGCGGTGGATCAATGCCTAATTTGCATAAATTCAAAATGGCCGCCATACCAGACTACAGTAGACATGGTGAGACACTGAGAACCTATTTTAGCCTATATCTCTATATCTGAGACACGTAGAGAGCTAATTTAGTGTCTTTACCTATGTTTTCGGGGTCAAGGAACATGATTATGGCATTATTACCAGCTTACAACTACTCCTTACCTCCTAATTTGCATAAATTTGCATAAAATTAGCCCCTTTTTCAATTCAAAATGGCTCCCAAGTTGCCTTCTGAAAACTAAATCTCATCTGATACTCATGGAACGTTATTTTCAGTGTCCTAATATACATGGTTAGGGGATGAAGAAGATTTATAAGCAATTACCAGCAAGTTATAACTATCCACTGACTCTTAATCTGCAAAATTTGCATACACTTAACCCCTTTTCACTTCTAAATGGCGGTCACGTCAGACCACAGTAAACGCGCAGAACCTATTTTAGCCTATATCTCTAGATCTGAGACACGTAGAGGGCTAATTTTAGTGTCTTTACCTATGTTTTCGGGGTCAAGGAACATGATTATGCCATTAATACCAGCTTGAAACTACTCCTTCACTCATAATTTGCATAAATTTGCATAAAATTAGCCCTTAAAAATTCAAAATGGCTGCCAAATTGGTTTTAAAACTCTACCTCAAGTGATACTCATGGAAAGTTAATTTCATTATCCTTACCCAAGGTTAGGTGATGAAAGAGATTTATCATGGGATTAAGAGCAATCTATAACTATCCACTGACTCTTAATTTACATAAATTTGCATACAATGAAGCCCTTTGCACTTCTAAATGGCGGCCATATCAGAGTAAACACGCAGAATCTATTTTAGCCTACTCTCTCTCTAAAAAAAAAAAAAAAAAAAAGAGTGAACGGGTTCACTCTGTTAGGGGTGAATTTCAGAAGAGAGTGCATTTAGAGTGAATTGAGAGTGAATTAAGAGTAAAAACCGTTATATTCACTCTTCATTCACTCTTTGAGGGCTGACCTCAGTGATCACTCAAGGATTGTGAGTGATCCCTGAGGTCACCCCTAAAAGAGTGAATAAAGAGTGAATATCACAATTTTTTACTCTTAATTCACTCTAAATGCACTCTCTTCTGAACGCGTTCACTCTTTTTTTAGAGAGAGAGTATATCTCTAGATAGGAGACACGTAGAAGCTACTTTTAGTGTCTTTACCTATGTTCTGGGGGTCAAGGAACATGATTATGACATTATTACCAGCTTACAACTACTCCTTAACTCCTAATCTGCATAAATTTGTATAAATGATTAGGGTTTTTTTAAAATTCAAAATAGCTGCCAAGTTGCATTTTCAAACTCTGTCCTCAGTTGATATAGGAAGTTAATTTCAGTATCCTTATATCCGTGCGTAGGGGATGAAGAAGATTTATTAGCATTACTAGCAAGTTACAGCTATCCACTGACGCTTGATTTGCATAAAATTACCCCCCTTTCACTTCTAAATGGCCGCCATGGCAGATCACAGTATACACGCATAGCCTATATCTCTAGATCTGAGACATAGAGAGAGCTAAATTTAGTGTCTTTACCTATGTTTGGGGGGTCAAGGAACATGATTCTGGCAATATCACCACCGAATGAATACTCCATATCTCCTAATTTGCATAAATATGCATAATATTAACCCTTTTTCAATTCGAAATGGCTGCCATGCCGCATGTTTAAAACTTTGTCTCATCTGATACTCATAGAAAGTCAATACGAGTGTCCCTGTCCATGGTTAGAAGGGGATGAGGGAGATTTATTATAGCATTCCTAGCAAGTTATAATTATCCACTGACCTTAATTTGCATAAATTTGCCTATTATTAACCCTAAACAATTCCAAATTGCTGTTATAAAGACACTATTTTAGCCTATATTTTCAGATATCAGACAGATATAAAACACATTTTGGTTTTCTTACCTATGTTTTGGCGGACAAGGAACATGTCTATAGCATTATTAGCAGCTTAGAACTATTCCTTAACTAATGATATGCATGAATTTGCAATAAGACTAGCCTTTTCAATCCAAAATGTCTGCCATGTTGCATGTTTCAACCTGTATCTTAATTGATTCTAATGGAAAATTAATTTTAGTGTCCTTATCCATGGTTAGAAGATGAAGAAGATTTATCATTGCAATACTAGCCAGTTGTAACTCTCCACTAACTCTAAATTTGCATAAATTTTCATATTATTAATTCCTTTTCTCTTTTAAACGGCCGCCATATCAGACCACAGTACACAATGTCATGCAAAACCAAGTTTAGCCAATATCTCTAGATCTGAGACACAAAAATAGCTAAATGTAGTGTCTTTTTGTTTTTAGGGCGTAGGGTCATGATTGTGCCATACTTACCAGCTTACAGCTGCTCCTTAACTCTTTATTTGCATAAATTTGCATAGAATTAGCCTTTTTCATACCAAAATAGCTGCCATTGTGCATGTTCTAAAACTTGATCTCATATGATACTCATGTAATGTCAATTTCATTGTCCTTTTCCATGGTTAGGGGATGAGGGAAAATTGTTATATTACTATTACTAGCAAGTTATAACTATCCACTGACTCTTAATTTGCATAAACATTCATATGATTAACCTTGTTTTCACTTTTGAATTGCCGCCATAATTAGACCACATTAGACACGCGGAACTTATTTTAACCGATATATCTAGATCTGAGACACATAGGAAGCTAATTATAGTGTCTTTACCTATGTTTTCGGGGGTCAAGGAACATTATAATGGCGTTATTACCAGCTTACAACTACTCCTTAAATACTACTAATTTGCATACATTTGCATAAAATTAGCCTTTTAAAATTAAAAATGGCTGCCAAGTTGAATTTTGAAACTCTACCTCAGTTGAGGCTCATGGAAAGTTAATTTCAGTGTCCTTATCCAAGGTTAGGGGATGAAAGAGATTTATCACAGCATTACTAGCAACTATCCATTCTTAATTTGCATAAATTTGCATAAAATTTGCCTTTTTCTAATTCAAAATGGCTGCCAAGTTGCAATTAAAAACTCTACCTCAATTGATACTCATGGAAAATTAATTTCATTGCCCTTATCCAAGGGTAGGGGATGAAAGAGCATTACTAGCAACTATCCACTGACTCTTAATTTGCATAAATTTGCATACCATCAGTGGCGTATCTAGGGGGTGCAAGGGGGCAAGTGCCCCGGGCGGCACTTTGTGGGGGCGCAAAAAAAAAAGCAAAAGAGAGAAAGGAAACAAGGGGGAAAATGAGGGGAAAAACAATAATCCTGAAGGATTATGCGCCATCATGCTATCTACAGTAGACAAGCAAAACCCATTTTAGCATAGATACATCTATAGATTTGAGACTCATAGGAAGCTAATTTCAGTGTCGTTATGTATGTTTAAGGACCCATGGAACATGCTTACATTATTATTAACAGCTTATAACTACTCCTTAACTCTTAATTTGCATACATTTGTATAAAATTCACCCTTAAGCCAATTCAAAATGGCCGCCATGTTGTGTTCCCTTGCATTAACACCGCAGGAGTGTTGATTTGTGTTCGTGGTTGGGGATGATGGAATATTCTCTGACTGCCAATTATGGAATATTCACGGCGAGGAAGCGAAGCGATCAAGCTGGGAAAGGGTCTGGGAAAGGGTTGTCATCAAATTCAGATAGGCATATGAGAACTTTGGTAACCTGACTGCCAATTATGACTTTTCGGCACTTTTTACTGTCTAAATCATACTCTTTAAACGAACTAGCGAAACGAGTTAACCCCCCCCCCCAAAAAAAAAACAAAACAAAACAAAAACAAAAACAAAAACAAAACAAAAACATAAACAAAACAAAACAAAACAAAACAAAACAAAACAAAAGCAAAACACTGTTTTGATGAATATAACTCTATTCTAACACCTCAGTGGTCCAATTATTTTTTACTGTTCGATATAACCCTGATTAGAAATATGACGATTGAGCCAAGCAAGCGAGGAAATAAATTTTGTCTTCATATACACTATAGGCCTGTCTATAAGTATGTAAATTATATACTTGGTCAACTCGCGTACATGTCCAAATTGCCCTCCATACTTTCGTGTGTCTAAATGCTATTCAAGTGAGCGCAACCAGCAAAGACAAATTTATACTCTTCCATGGGCCTCAAAGATATCTGAAAACGTGTAGTATATGATCACCTAATTGCCAAATATGAGGCTATTTGGGTCATTGTTTGCACCCGAAACTATTAGTTTTTATGTTTTATAAGCCATAGAAGCGATCTTCTACCAAAATAAACTAGATGACTTTATGACGCACTCTTCCCACAGAATTCGAGAATACTTGCACACCTCTGCAAAACTACTGTAGTGTCCGGACATCTTGCTGAGGGAACAGGTCATGCCCTTCGTCTCCTTGCACTAAGAAAAAACGGGTTCAATTTTGCACTCTTCAAATGGAACAGTGGGAGCTCCTTTATGGGTACAACTTTGCACCCTAAAGCACTTTGCACCTTTAAGGGTACAACCATGCACACTTAAGGATGCAAAATTTACCTTTAAGGTGCAGTGGCTAGAGTTGTACCCTTCAGAAAAGGTGCAAATGTGTACCCTTTAAGAATGCAGACGGGCATTTCCTGGAGCAAACAAGTACAAGATGACGCATCTTTGCACCTTTTTCATGAAAGGTGCTGCAAGTGTTGCATTTAGGGTGCAACACTCACCTTTCTTTCTAAGTGTGTACAATTATTTGACAAACATTTTATGATTAGAAGGATAGTATAACCAGGGAGGTCTCCCCTTCCACCTCCATAGTATAACATTAGAAAGACAAGATGTGTACCGATTTCCTTTCAGTAGGGTAGTATCATAACCGGCATTTATTGAGATACGTGAAATGAAAGCGAGCAAAATGAGCGAGCGCTCCCAGGGTTTTCTTTTTTCTTCATTAAGTTTTCGTAACTGTTTACCTATTTTCTTTCTTTATTTCGCCTTTTGAGGGGATTAAAAAGGGCCATGTCATTTTTAATCGTGAATCATTGGGGGATGATAATACAGGCCATTCCCCTGCCCAAAATATTGGTACTTATACAGCAAACCCGCACCCACCCAATAAAACGGCTGTCAACAATATTGTGAGGGAACGTAATAGTTATTTGGAGGGATCACAAAAGTTATTAGGGAAGGCAGTGATGTTGGGATGGAGTGAAATGATCATTTTGAGTCAACGAAATGATTATTTTGAGGGAATACAATAATCCATGGAGAATTTATTCTCCTCATGTCACTTGGTGGGCTCCGTATCCTGTCGCTCAGTTTACTGTAGCTCCAAAATAAGAGATCATATTGGTTGTTGTGCGTATACTGTTGACGTGAGTGTACCGCGCACTGTCTATTATCGTAGAATATAATTTGCTAATAACATGTGTATACCTGATTCAATATTTCTGAGGAACATATTGCAATGACTACAAAATATTCATTAGAGTACAAAATCATAATGTGTCTCCTTATACAACGTACAAATCGGCATATAATGTATGCACCAAATCACAAAATTTCATAATGAAAAAGAAAGAAAAAAGCTTCACACCGTGGGCATGGTGGAAGGGTACTTCCTTATAATTTCAAAAATATATTTAAAATTCATAGGCCTCAACAAAACTCATATTTTATGGAAGTATAATATATGAATTTACCTTGCTACGTTTCATCACAGGCTGAATTCACTATAGATGAACAGCACTATTAAGTTACATTAAAATGCTGTATCACCGCACTTACACAATTAACATACAGGGATCATTTTACACATTCTGTACATACATATAAATTGGTTTTGGGCGGCATAACCTGTATTTACATAGATTTATGCAAATTATGAAAAATGCTCAAAGTTGTTGTTAGGCAACAAAGCTGAAAATGTTCATTAACCACATAGGAACCCACTCGCTAAGCTATGACCGGGGTAATAATGTTTGGAGCGCCAACTGTTTACCCATTTTCTTTCTTTATTTCGCCTTTTGAGGGGATTAAAAAGGGCCATGTCATTTTTAATCGTGAATCATTGGGGGATGATAATACAGGCCATTCCCCTGCCCAACATTGCCCAAAATATTGGTTATTATACAGCAAATCCGCACCCACTCAATAAAACGGCTGACAACAATATTGTGAGGGAACATAATAGTTATTTGGAGGGATCACAAAAGTTATTAGGGAAGGCAGTGATGTTGGGATGGAGTGAAATGATCATTTTGAGTCAACGAAATGATTATTTTGTGGGAATACAATAATCCATGGAGAATTTATTCTCCTCATGTCACCTGGTGGGCTCCGTATCCTGTCGCTCAGTTTATTGTAGCTCCAAAATAAGAGATCATATTGGTTGTTGTGCATATACTGTTGACGTGAGTGTACCGCGCACTGTATATTATCGTAGGATATAATTTGCTAATAACATGTGTATACCTGATTCAATATTTCTGAGGAACATATTGCAATTACTACAAAATAGTTATTAGAGTACAAAATCATAATGTGTCTCCTTATACTACGTACAAATCGGCATATAATGTATGCACCAAATCACAAAATTTCATAATGAAAAAGAAAGAAAAAAGCTTCACACCGTGGGCATGGTGGAAGGGTACTTCCTTATAATTTCAAAAATATATTTAAAATTCATAGGCCTCAACAAAACTCATATTTTATGGAAGTATCATATATGAATTTACCTTGTTACTTTTCATCACAGGCTGAATTCACTATAAATGAACAGCACTATTAAGTTACATTAAAATGCTGTATCGCCGCACTTACACAATTAACATACAGGGATCATTTTACACATTCTGTACATACATTTAATTGGTTTCGGGCGGCATAACCTGTATTGATATAGATTTATGCAAATTATGAAAAATGCTCAAAGTTGTTGTTAGGCAAAAAAGATGAAAATGTTCATTAACCACATAGGAACCCACTCGCTAAGCTATGACCGGGGTAATAATGTTTGGAGCGCCATGAGCATCTCCATCAGACATGTTGGACCAGGGCGCTATACAAAAAGCCAACATTATTATCATTATTGTTATTATTAATGAAAAAAAAAAGTCTTCGCAAAGAAATATTTAGGTTTGTAAATTATCTAGCTGACTAGTACAGTATATACCCGGTGTCCCAGAAAAAGCGGAACCTTGGATTTTCTGTACTTTACCTTCAAAAAGTAGATAACGTTTTTACATAAGTATCGTCCAAGTAAGAAAATGATACCAAGATCATTGAATTTGGAAAAGTAATTTGTATTCTTTGCCCATTTCTTAAAATACGGTCATTTCAAATTTTTAGCGACTTATGAGAGTAGCTTTGTGTTGGGATGGCCTTTCATGATTGAGGGATATCCACTGATGCATGTCAGCAACAAAACATGCTAATACACATGCAATATGAAAGGCCATCCCCCCCCCCCCCCCCACAATTCTGCTCTCAACCATTGTTAACTGTAGCGAAAAACACGCGAAATTCTAAATTTACTGTATTTTAAGAAACGGGCATGGAATCAAAATTACTTCATCAAATTGAATGCTCTTGATATCATTCTCTTTGGTAGAAGATACTTTACCTACTAAAGCAAAAGATTATCTACTTTCTGAAGGTAAAGTACCAAAAATCCACCGCTCCGCTTTTTCTGGGACACCCGGTATAGTAGGTTGCTGTATCTAACAGTCAAGTTCTTTCACCCAAGAATAACACCAAAATAAACTTATTACGTGTCACCAGCTAAGTTATATCGGTCTTGGACAGGCCATAAAGCAGCCACTTTTAATTTAAAGGGGTTAATTATATGCAAATTTATGCAAATTAAAAGTCAGTGGATAGTTATAACTTGCTAGTAGTGCTAAATCTACCTCATCCCCTTCTAACCATGGACAGGGACACTGATATTGAATTTCTGTGAGCATCAGATGAGACAGAATGTTAACCATGCAGCAGGGCAGCCATTTTGAATCGGAAAACCGTTAATTTTATGCCCATTTATGCAAATAAGGAGTTAAGGAGTGGTTATAAGATGGTAATAATGTCACAATCATCTTCCCTGACCCCGAAAACATAGGTAAAGGCACTAACATTAGCTCTATACGTGTCTCGGATGTAGAGATATAGGCTAAAATAGGTTCTGCGTGTTTACTGTGGTCTGACATGGCGGACATTTAGAAGTGAAGAGGGATTAATTGTATGCAAATTTATGCAAATTAACAGTCAGTGGATAGTTGCAACTTGCTAATAATGCTGATAAATCTTCTTCATCCCTATACGCACGGATATAAGGACACTGAAATTAACTTTCCATGAGTATCAATTGAGGAAGAGTTTTAAAATGCAACTTGGCAGCCATTTTGAATTGAAAAAAGGCTAAAATTATGCAAATTTATGCAAATTAGGAGTTAAGGAGTGGTTGTAAGCTGGTAATAATGTCACAATCATCTTCCCTGACCCCGAAAACATAGGTAAAGGCACTAACATTAGCTCTATACATGTCTCAGATGAAGAGATATAGGCTAAAGTATGTTCTGCGTGTTTAATGTGGTCTGACATGGCCGCCATTTAGAAGTGGAAAGGGGTTAATTGTATGCTAATTTATGCAAATTAAGAGTCAGTGGATAGTTATAACTTGCTAGTAATGCTTATAAATCTTCTTCATCCCAAAACCATGGATATAAGGACATTGAAATTAACTTTCCATGAGTATTAGATGAGATTAAGCTTTAAAAATGCAACTTGGGAGCCATTTCGATTTTTTAAAAAGGCTAATTTTATGCAAATTTATGCAAACTAGGCGTTAAGGAGTAGTTGTAAGCTGGTAATAATGCCATAATCATGTTTCTTGACCCCGAAAACATAGGTAAAGACACTAAATTTAGCTCTCTCATATCTAGAGATATAGGCTAAAATAGGTTCTCTGTGTCTCACCATACTGCAGTCTGATATGGCGGCCATTTTGAATTTATGCAAATTAGGCATTGATCCACCACTTCAATTTTTGTTAATTTTTAGTATGTTGTTTTTAGGTATTTTCAGACTATATGCAAGTGGAATCGTTTCTGTTGCAATTAGTTCTAGGTTGACCCCTTTTTTTTCGTATTTTGACTGTACTAATTCGCACAGGTAAGATAAGGGTGTGTGTTTTTTTAAAAAGAAGTATCCATTGTAATGTAATGATGGGACTCGTTGGAAACTATAGTCGAGTCATTTCAGATATCCAAAGGATTTTCATTCTATCGTTCGATATAAATAATTGTAGTGTGGTGTGACATTTCAACTATGAAATGAAATTTCGATCCGTATCAAATGCCCGACCGTTTACATTCGATCTCCAGAGGAAAAAGAAATTTGAAATGGGGGACTGCTCTCGCAAGCTCGTCAGTTTCAAGGATAAGATGACGTTAGTGTACTATAGGGACGACTTTTCCAACTAATATTTTGATAGCCTAAACGGTACTACGCTGAAATCACCGGCGTAAATCCACTTTGAGGAAAGGGGGGGGGGGGGGAATGATCGACTTTTGAGCTGATTTTTTTTTTCTGTCGAACTCACACTTAAGTATAAACACACACCCTCGCCCACTCGCGCAGACCATCTTACACACATTTCAATTTTATTTTGCGAGCGAGCCAAAAATATTCACTTTTCTGTTTTTTACTGGTATTTTCAAATAGAAGTTCTGGAATATGATGGCCGTTCATGACAGATTATCAAAAACTTACTGATTAATTAAAGTATCATTTTTTCCTTATCTTCGTTAAAAGGTGAGGGATATTTGTGCACGCCATTCTCCCTCTCGAAAAAAAAGGGGAGGATTTATCCCCCATCCCCATGGGATATACGACAATAGCTGAAACAGACCTAAAAGCAAGACACTGGCGTTTAGAACATTTTTTCTGATGTTTGAGTCATTATAGTTGGTATAACATGTATAACGTACAAGATAATAAAATTAGAGACAAAAGAGAGAGAAACAGAGAGAGAAACAGAGAGAGAGAGAGAGAGAGAAAGAGAAAGAGGTGTGGTGTACAGGAATGGTGGTGGAGATGATTATGGTGATGATAATCTTGACAATAATAACGATAATGGTTGTGGTGGTGGTGGTGGTTCTTGTGGGGTGTATTGATGATGATGACGATGATGATGATGATGATGATGATGGTGATGATGATGATGATGGTGATGATGATGATGATGGTGATGATGATGATGATGGTGATGATGTTGATGATGATGATGGTGATGATGGTGGTGATGATGATGATGATGGTGATGATGATGATGATGGTGATGATGATGATGATAATGATGGTGATGCCGATGATGATAATGGTAGAAGTGGTGGTGGAGGTGGAGGTGGAAGTGATTCTGAAGGCAATGATAATGACGGCGAGATGATGATACTTACGATCACTGTATTTCAGGTACCAAGATGGCTACCCCTAAGGTTGTATTGGTGTTTCTCATCGTTAAGATGATGATAGGTAAGCTCTTCTAAAAATCGAAATACCTTTCCCTACGAAAAATTGAATGATTTTTAATAATTCTTTCATTTTATCCGTTGGCTACGGGAACCGGATAACCCCTGTATTAGACCTATGGGATTATAACAATCCCCTAGGCCAGTTTAAATGAATGCGAAAAAGGAAAGCTGATCTGTTGTTAGGTGAGATTTCGACAGAACTTTATTCATTATTGTTATTATGTTTGAATCAAGAATGTAAATAGTTTTCAGTATTGTATAAATTTTTTGCATTGAACAGAGCATGAATGACAACAAGGAAAGTTTTATTTTGGGGGGCGAGGACTGGACGCCGGCGGTGACAACCCCCATTATGTTGAAAATACCAATAATTAAGCAGCTTTCTACGTATAATTCTTATGCAAAGAGTGATATTGTAATTATGATGATTATGTTCATGACAAGATAGTATTTTTTCCACCTGATATGACAATGTGTTTGTTCTTGAAACTGAAAACTGATTATTCCAGGAATAAAAATTTACATGAAATGATCATTTAATGTCACTCTACAGGCAGTATGAAACGGCCTTATCGAAACCATCAATTATTTCTTTCTTTGCACCCTCACCCACCTGCCCCCAATCCCTGCCCTTTTCCGTGGGATATGAAACGGTTCCTGCCTTGCATCGATACGCCCAACGCTTATGCGCGCTGCAACTTCCAGCCAATCACAATGCATTGTTACACCCAACGCTCATGCGCGCTACAACTTTCAGCCCATTACAATCTCAATCACAATAGACCAATCATAGACCGCAGTAAAGTTACTCACACGGGGAGGTCAACAGAGACCTTCCGCCTTCCCTATAGCAGCACAAATCACCATCACAATTTGATAGGTCTGCAGAGACTGGTGCTGACTGAAATCATTGTGAAGTTTGTCTGGATTGCATGTGGATCGAGTGGAGAAGGTCGTCCGGTTATTACCATTTGGAACCCCGTTCCTGTTCGGGGACGATTAAACTTCTGGTACTGACACAGAGAGAAAGGTTTCGCTGAATTCTCCAAACTAAATTTGTGAAAAACGGGTTTCTTCAAGTCCTTAGCTGGATTCGCATCCATCATTACAGCATTCATCGCACCAACTAGTGAGTACAAGTTATACAGTCAGTAAAATATTTTTGTATATGGGTTGACATTATATTGCTACATTATTGCTACATTATATTTCGAAGTACCTTATATTGAAATACCAGTCCTAGACTATTCAGTGAACACGATATCGTATAAGCCTGCCAAAGAGACTGCAATATTAAAGTGGAATACAAAATAAACCAATCAAATTTCCAAGAGGTGGTGGAGGGTAATGGTTTATTTATTCTTTTCATTTTGAGGGTTTAGAAATAATTTCATTACTGGACTGTTGATTTAAGTGAAAATAAGTATTACTCTTTTATCATGTTTATTAGGTGGTCTGTCATCTTTGACAGATCACCTCTTGATTTCGTCAGAATTTTCTTTCTTTATTAGGTGGTCTGTCATCTTTGACAGATCACCTTTTAATTTCGTCAGAATTTTCTTTCATTATTTTTATTATTATTCTCTTTATTGGTTCCCATTTTTGTGCAGTCGAAATCTCAGAACTGGCCTTGTCATTTTTTGTCAAATTTTCATGAATTATCAGTCCTCACGAGATCTCGGTTTTTTACTCATTTTCAAGTTCATCAGATCATCCAGGCGCCATTTTGTAAATATCATCTCATGATCATATCTTCTTAACGGAATGTCATTTCTCATTCATACTTAGCATGATGAATATTCATATCAATCTGAATAATTTCATTTACTTAGACGCGCACGTACGCGTACGTCCGCGCGTGCGCAAAAATTAAAAATGCTCAGAATCGACTCATATTCATTTTGCACACGTTTCAGGCCATTTTAAGCATTTCAAAAATTTGTGCGCGTCCGCGTCCGCGCGCGCCATATTTGCGCGCGCACACCAAAGAAAACGTAAAAACACCGTTTTTTCACTTGATTTGCGATCCTTATACTTTTCTTAACAATTCACAACAATTGAAAGTCGATTTCAACTCCTCATAAGGCCGCATGCGCGCGTCAAAGTTCAAAATCCGTGCGCGCGTCTATGGGGCAAATAACGTAAAAACATGCAAAAACATGCCCTTTTGAAATCTGCCATAGCTCGTTAAATAGCATGGGGACCCCCAAATTTTTTTACATTTTCTGAAAGCCTATGAAATGGAGATTTGAATTCAAGAAAAAAAATTGAGGGTCGAGCAGTCGGAACATCGTCATATTCTAAGGTGAAATCAAAATTTCATTTTTTCAATTATGAAGTCATATTTTTTACCTTTAACCGAGACTATGTCGCTTATTATTCGTCAATTTTCGCTGAGATTTTGATATGTTGTAGCTGAGACAATTCTCTACAAATATTTTATTCATTGTTACTCATTTTGATGACGACATCATGGTCTAAATTCACGATTAAAGGTACCATGTCAATTTTTCTCAATTTGCGTGTATTCTCTATGGGACATGACCTTTATGTAATTCTTGATTCTACATTCTTGTCTTCTTTGATCAACATCTTCCTTATTTCTGCTTGATTTTCGCCCATCTTTAAGTATGTTGCAGCTCAAGGTCCCTGGTTCGAGTCCCGGAGGGAAGGGGGCAATTTTTTTCCGTTTGCTTTATTTTTACATGTTATATTACTATCCTCTTTAACTATATGATTACATATACAGTCACAGTAGATGAAATAAACTGCTGATTTTGGCCCGTTATGACAATAGCAATGCAGCGCACAGTAGTTTATGTATAACCCTATAGAAATCTGATTGGTTAAGGTGAATTCAAGCTTTGGATCATCTTTTAAGTATTCTGCGATATCAAACCATCCAATTTCTATGACGTTAGTCTCCTATCGAGGCGTAAAAATTTTATCAAAAGTCTTACCAACGAATTTATCACAATCCATGTCGAAACCTAAAAGATGCCGACAGACCACCTAATTCGTCACGAGTCTATGACGAATTCTATTCTCGTTATTAAAATTATTATTACTCTCTCACGGAATCTGAGAGCTCTCTTTAACAGATTTGGGCAGAAAAACAACTTTGAATAGGAGATTATATTAATGAATCCTTGTCCACTTTGATGTTTCGTATGATTTCTGCCTTTTAAAAAAAATCATCAAAAAAGCAGTTGTTGGGGATTTTACGGTTATTGAAGTTTTACATCCCCCATCAAAAAATATCGCTCCAGTTGTGTAACCATAACCTTTGATTTCTCATGAAATTACAGAAGAATTATACAAAATATTCTAACATTATTTTGACTGGTTGCCAACTGCTACGATATAATTCCTTCTTCTTACCAATTTTGAAGTCCATATCTTAACATTCGGCTTTACATATTAGTTGTAACTGTCAGAAGACAATTATAGGTCTTACACCCCCTTCAAAATGTTCTAGCGATGCCCCTATCTCTATATATGCTCCTACGCTTTATATCACGCTTGGACCTCCACACCCTATCCCCGCTCGGTTGCTTTGCTCCCTCTCCAACCACGAATATAAATCGACACCCATACTTCCAAACCGTTATAACGTCCGATTTCTTGACTGGCACACCCCACTTGAAAAATCCTGGCTACATGCAGGCCTGCATTTTTGTGTGGTACATCAGAGTAGAGCCTAATAAAATTCACTTGAAAGGATAATTCGCCAACGGATTTTGAGAAAAACAAATTTGAATAGGAGATGACAACAATGACTTCTTTTCAACGTAATGAAGGAGTTAAGAATGCTTCCACAATTCCTGCCTGTGCTTTTCAATTTGAACAAAATGCATGGCAGTTGGGGTTTTCCACACATTAATTGGCAGTGAGTCAATGTCAACATCATCCCTCAAAATGCTTTGTATTTTCGTTTCAAATCAAACTTTGGCCAGAGAAGTATGATCTTAAGCTCCCTCCCGAAATCATCATTTCAGGAAGTCCAGCACAATTCACGAAAAATTTTCAGTTCTACATTTAAGAACGCTCCAGGAATATTTCACAATATTCATGATGATCATGATTTCTTGAATCCGGAGAGTCCCTTTCTTCTTGACATTTAATTGGCTCTCCTGAGGGTTAATGTTCTTTATTTATTTTTAATATATTATATTTTATTTTCATTTTCTTCTTCCCATTTTTTATCACATTATTATTTTCATCATCATCAATATTATTATTAAAATTATTATTACTCTCTCACGGAATCTGAGAGCTCTCTTTAACAGATTTGGGCAGAAAAACAACTTTGAATAGGAGATTATAACAATGAATCCTTGTCCTCTTTGATGTTTCGTATGATTTCTGCCTTTTAAAAAAGAATCATCAAAAAAGCAGTTGTTGGGGTTTTTACGTTTTTTGTTTTTCTCCACACGCATTAGCTGCATGTATTGATCCCCCTGTGAAAAATGGCAATAAGCCAATGTAACGGATGAAATATCTTCAACAGTGTTCCTCTTTTCGCTCTGTTCCTTTTTGAATTATAGTTGATGTAGGACAATGTTGTATGATCTTTAGCATGGAGGTTTTTCTTTCTTTTTATGGAGTATTTCGGAAAATCTTTTGGAATAGTGCGCAAAAGGTTTCAAGCTCCAGATTTAAATCAAATTTCAAAAAAAAAAATGAAGTTTTACATCCCCTATCAAAAAATATCGCTCTAGTTGTGTAACCATAACCTTCGATTTCTCATGAAATTACAGAAGAATTATACAAAATATTCTAACATTATTTTGACTGGTTGCCAACTGCTACGATATAATTCCTTCTTCTTACCAATTTTGAAGTCCATATCTTAACATTCGGCTTTACATATTAGGTCTTACACCCCCTTCAAAATGTTCTAGCGATGCCCCTATCTCTATATATGCTCCTACGCTTTATATCACGCTTGGACCTCCACACCCTATCCCCGCTCGGTCGCTTTGCTCCCTCTCCAACCACGAATATAAATCGACACCCATACTTCCAAACCGTTATAACGTCCAATTTCTTGACTGGCACACCCCACTTGAAAAATCCTGGCTACATGCAGGCCTGCATTTTTGTGTGGTACATCAGAGTAGAGCCTAATAAAATTCACTTGAAAGGATAATTCGCCAACGGATTTTGAGAAAAACAAATTTTAATAGGAGATGACAACAATGACTTCTTTTCAACGTAATGAAGGAGTTAAGAATGCTTCCACAATTCCTGCCTGTGCTTTTCAATTTGAACAAAATGCATGGCAGTTGGGGTTTTCCACACATTAATTGGCAATGAGTCAATGTCAACATCATCCCTCAAAATGCTTTGTATTTTCGTTTCAAATCAAACTTTGGCCAGAGAAGTATGATCTTAAGCTCCCTCCCGAAATCATCATTTCAGGAAGTCCAGCACAATTCACGAAAAATTTTCAGTTCTACATTTAAGAACGCTCCAGGAATATTTCACAATATTCATGATGATCATGATTTCTTGAATCCGGAGAGTCCCTTTCTTCTTGACATTTAATTGGCTCTCCTGAGGGTTAATGTTCTTTATTTATTATTAATATATTATATTTTATTTTCATTTTCTTCTTCCCATTTTTTATCATCATTATTATTTTCATCATCATCAATATTATTATTAAAATCATTATTACTCTCTCATGGAATCTGAGAGCTCTCTTTAACAGATTTGGGCAGAAAAACAACTTTGAATAGAAGATTATAACAATGAATCCTTGTCCACTTTGATGTTTCGTATGATTTCTGCCTTTTAAAAAAAAATCATCAAAAAAAGCAATTGTTGGGGTTTTTACGGGTATTTTTTCTCCACACGCATTAGCTGCATGTATTGATCCCCCTGTGAAAAATGGCAATAAGCCAATGTAACGGATGAAATATCTTCAACAGTGTTCCTCTTTTCGCTCTGTTCCTTTTTGAATTATAGTTGATGTAGGACAATGTTGTATGATCTTTAGCATGGAGGTTTTCTTTCTTTTTATGGAGTATTTCGGAAATTCTTTTGGAATAGTGCGCAAAAGGTTTCAAGCTCCAGATTTAAATCAAATTTGAAAAAAAATGAAGTTTTACATCCCTTATCAAAAAATATCGCTCTAGTTGTGTAACCATAACCTTTGATTTCTCATGAAATTACAGAAGAATTATACAAAATATTCTAACATTATTTTGACTGGTTGCCAACTGCTACGATATAATTCCTTCTTCTTACCAATTTTGAAGTCCATATCTTAACATTCGGCCTTACATATTAGGTGTAAATGTCAGAAGACAATTATAGGTCTTACACCCCCTTCAAAATGTTCCAGCGATGCCCCTATCTCTATATATGCTCCTACGCTTTATATCACGCTTGGACCTCCACACCCTATCCCCCGCTCGGTCGCTTTGCTCCCTCTCCAACCACGAATATAAATCGACACCCATACTTCCAAACCGTATAACGTCCGATTTCTTGACTGGCACACCCCACTTGAAAAATCCTGGCTACATGCAAGCCTGCATTTTTGTGTGGTACATCAGAGTAGAGCCTAATAAAATTCACTTGAAAGGATAATTCGCCAACGGATTTTGAGAAAAACAAATTTTAATAGGAGATGACAACAATGACTTCTTTTCAACATAATGAAGGAGTTAAGAATGCTTCCACAATTCCTGCCTGTGCTTTTCAATTTGAACAAAATGCATGGCAGTTGGGGTTTTCCACACATTAATTGGCAATGAGTCAATGTCAACATCATCCCTAAAAATGCTTTGTATTTTCGTTTCAAATCAAACTTTGGCCAGAGAAGTATGATCTTAAGCTCCCCCCCGAAATCAGCATTTCAGGAAGTCCAGCACAATTCACGAAAAATTTTCAATTCTACATTTAAGAACGCTCTAGGAATATTTCACAAGATTCATGATGATTATGATTTCTTGAATCCGGAGAGTCCCTTTCTTCTTGACATTTAATTGGCTCTCCTGAGGGTTAATGTTCTTTATTTATTATTAATATATTATATTTTATTTTCATTTTCTTCTTCTTATTTTTATCATCATTATTATTATCATCATTATCAATATTATTATTACAATTATTATTACTCTCTCACGGAATCTGAGAGCTCTCTTTAACAGATTTGGGCAGAAAAACAACTTTGAATAGGAGATTATAACAATGAATCCTTGTCCACTTTGATGTTTCGGTTGATTTCTGCCTTTTAAAAAAAAATCATCAAAAAAAGCAGTTGTTGGAGTTTTTACATTTTTTTTTTCTGCACACGCATTAGCTGCATGTATTGATCCCCCGGTGAAAAATGGCAATAAGCCAATGTAACGGATGAAATATCTTCATCAGTGTTCCTCTTTTCGCTCTGTTCCTTTTTGAATTATAGTTGATGTAGGACAATGTTGTATGATCTTTAGCATGGAGGTTTTTCTTTCTTTTTATGGAGTATTTCGGAAATTCTTTTGGAATAGTGCGCAAAAAGTTTCAAGCTCCAGATTTAAATCAAATTTGAAAAAAAAATGAAGTTTCATATCCCCCATCAAAAAATATCGCTCCAGTTGTGTAACCATAACCTTTGATTTCTCATGAAATTACAGAAGAATTATACAAAATATTCTAACATTATTTTGACTGGTTGCCAACTGCTACGATATAATTCCTTCTTCTTACCAATTTTGAAGTCCATATCTTAACATTCGGCTTTACATATTAGGTCTTACACCCCCTTCAAAATGTTCTAGCGATGCCCCTATCTCTATATATGCTCCTACGCTTTATATCACGCTTGGACCTCCACACCCTATCCCCGCTCGGTCGCTTTGCTCCCTCTCCAACCACGAATATAAATCGACACCCATACTTCCAAACCGTTATAACGTCCGATTTCTTGACTGGCACACCCCACTTGAAAAATCCTGGCTACATGCAAGCCTGCATTTTTATGTGGTACATCAGAGTAGAGCCTAATAAAATTCACTTGAAAGGATAATTCGCCAACGGATTTTGAGAAAAACAAATTTGAATAGGAGATGACAACAATGACTTCTTTTCAACATAATGAAGGAGTTAAGAATGCTTCCACAATTCCTGCCTGTGCTTTTCAATTTGAACAAAATGCATGGCAGTTGGGGTTTTCCACACATTAATTGGCAATGAGCCAATATCAACATCAACCCTAAAAATGCTTTGTATTTTCGTTTCAAATCAAACTTTGGCCAGAGAAGTATGATCTTAAGCTCCCTCCCGAAATCAGCATTTCAGGAAGTCCAGCACAATTCCCACGAAAAATTTTCAGTCTTACATTTAAGAACGCTCCAGGAATATTTCACAAGATTCATGATGATCATGATTTCTTGAATCCAGAGAGTCCCTTTCTTCTTGACATTTAATTGGCTCTCCTGGGGGTTAATGTTCTTTATTCATTATTATTATTATATTTTATTTTCATTTTCTTCTTCTTATTTTTATCATCATTATTATTATCATCATTATCATTATTATGTTTTTAATTTTCATTATTATTATTAAAATTATTGTTACTCCCTCACGGAATCTGAGAGCTCTCTTTAACAGATTTGGGTAGAAAAACAACTTTGAATAGGAGATTATAACAATGAATCCTTGTCTACTTTGATGTTTCGTATGATTTCTGCCTTTAAAAAAAATCAGCAAAAAAGCAGTTGTTGGGGATTTTACGTTTTTGTTTTTGTTTTTCTGCACACGCATTAGCTGCATGTATTGATCCCCCGGGGAAAAATGGCAATAAGCCAATGTAACGGATGAAATATCTTTCAACAGTGTTCCTCTTTTCGCTCTGTTCTTTTTTGAATTATAGTTGATGCAGGACAATGTTGTATGATCATTATTATTATCATCATTATCAATATCATTATTAAAATTATTATTACTCTCTCACGGAATCTGAGAGCTCTCTTTAACAGATTTGGGCAGAAAAACAACTTTGAATAGGAGATTATAACAATGAATCCTTGTCCTCTTTGATGTTTCGTATGATTTCTGCCTTAAAAAAAAATCATCAAAAAAAGCAGTTGTTGGGGTTTTTACGTTTTTTTATTCTCCACACACATTAGCTGCATGTATTGATCCCCCTGTGAAAAATGGCAATAAGCCAATGTGTCACGTGAGTGAACTTTTTTTTTTTTTCTGACCCACAGCTAATTTACAAACTCAAATAAATAATCATCTGAGACGATTGAATAAAATTATATTGGAAAATTTAATAACCGTCTTTGCTCTTTCTTCACAACAGACATGTTGAACATTCAAATAAATTAATTACAAACATACAATACGTATCTTAAATAATATGGTGAGGCTTCTGGTTTGGTTTTTGCTGATGACATCGCCACGCCCGGGTTGATTAGTTGACCTGACGGAAAGGCTCCCTTCACACCAGCGTCTAATTCGAAGTCGTCGAGCGAATGGGTTGAGATCGAAGACGGCAGCTTACTGGGTATCGCACCTCAAATCTTGCCTCGACAAACCGCTGCCCTAACGGAGATGTGCTCATGACTGATATCTAAAATGCTCTCCCCGATTGCTTAGCTTTTCCCTATACTTATACCCTATCTTAATAAAAGATTTATATTGAGGAGAGATAGAACTATGTAAAAACAGATGGCTTAATAATAACACATATCCTCTGTCCTAGGCAATTACATTCCCTGCTTGGGTGAATGAAAACAGAACTTTCTGAAACTGAATATATTAATATCTAATTGGGACAACCTACAATGCTCTTAGATACTATAGAAATTGATTTGAATGGCCCAGACTTCCTGAGACCTAAACAATACTAATGTATACAGTGACCAAGCTTCATTAACCTACACTGTCTATGTTCTATGTAAATTATCATTAAAGTTGCTTCACCTTAGATAAGTCCTAATAAAATGATAAATTTCTTTCCTGACAATATCCCCCTTTTTATGATATAATCAAGGGGATGTGTATTATATCAAATATCAAGAAATTTGTTTTTAAACACCATAAACAATGTATGTCATATATGTAACTTATCTTCTGTCTCTTCAATTATGCGTATGAAAGTACCCATACCTGAATATATACATCTTAATGAAATCTTGATGTGTTATAGGCTTGACAAAAGGGAAATAAAATACCGATATTCAAAGATTCATATATCATGAACGCAGTATTTCCTATTCACACAAAAAGTTCTTACTCGGAAACAACTTCATCCTTTTTTTTTCTTTACAATGGTTTTGAAGCAGTAATATTAACAATTTTATGCAGCAAAATAAGGTTATAATACGTTATACAAATTTCTCACACCAACTTTATATCCAAAATATCTGTTTCTGGTTGTCTGACAATATGTTAACAATCTTTCGATTAATATCTATACATTTACATCTGACAAATGCCTTTAGAATAGCATTTGTGTGTGTGTCGAACAAAAAAAAAAAAAATCTATTCAGTACATTATATTCGAAAACACACTGTCTGTTGTATACTGTGACAGTGTATCCTCGTTCTAAAGAATACATATAGTCTTCTCAAGAATTTGGTAAATCATGTGTGTCTTTTTTTTTTTCCTTTCCAAAAAAAAAAAAAATTTGGATAAGTTTCTTATGAACGAGAATATTCTGTCTATGACTCTTGTCATTGTATACGGTATTTATAAATATTATGGTTATTTACAATCTTATTTCCTAACTTTCTTCTAGTTTGACCTAAGTTTCCCTAATCTAATTAGATTCACAACTAAGCCCTACTAAACGTCAATCCCTATTCTAACTTCTAATCGCGATTGTATTCGAGTGGTGATCGCGATTTGCTTCGTTGATCCAAGATTATCTGGAAAATAAATGATAAAAGATCTCGGGAAGAGTCTGCAATACATTTATGCATATGATATGGAATTGTGTACAAAAAGAAAACAAATGGCCTTTGTTCGGCTTCTTTTTACATGAAATGAATGAAGAATATGCAGTTACATAATTCATGAACATCTCATTTCATGCACATATGTTATTTGTATACATTATAAATATGCATGTATATAATATTTTACGAAATCGTCAATGACTTATTTGCTTACAAAAGTCTACTCATGAGGTCAGCAGCTCTGTTATCTATTCCTTTAACGGAAACTAGACGAAACCTATATTCCTGAAGGAACATGCTCCACCTCATGATACGTTTATTGGTTAGCTTATTACTCTGTATGTAGAGTAATGGCTTATGATCCGTGTGGATCTCGAACTCTCTGCCATACAAGAAGTATTCAAATTTGCGGACAGCCCACACAATAGCCAAACACTCCTTTTCTACGGTAGAGTATCTCGTTTCCCTTGGCAACAACTTTTTGCTTGCATATGCAATGGGAAACTCTTCGCCATTGCTCTCTTGCATGAGTACTGCCCCTAATCCTGAATTGGACGCATCCACTTTCAACATGAACATCTTATCAAAATCCGGGAGCTTCAAGACAGGAGGCTTTACAAGACAGTCTTTAAGCTTACGAAAAGCTTCTTCCTCCTCAGGACCCCACTTCACCTTCCCTGGGCTACCTTTACGGGTCAGATTAATAAGTGGCAAGCTATATCAGAATACCCGCGAATGTAATCCCTATAGTATCCGGTCAGACCAAGAAACGAACGGACTTGTTTCTTGGTTCCGGTCTTGGGGTTTCGACTACTTTCTGAGTAAGCCTACTACTTGTGTGAATCGCCCCCCATCTCCTAACTCATGTCCTAGGAAGTCTATCGAACTAAACCCTATGAAAACACTTTGAGGGACGTGCAGCCAGATTGGCTTCTCGCAACCTACACAAGACTTTCTCTACCGTTTGGACATGCTCTTCCCAAGTCTCCGTATAAACCAATATGTCATCTATGTAGTTTACTACATTGGGAATGCCCTTCAAAACTGTCCTCATCATCCTAGTAAACTGGGCCCCCGCAGTGACTAACCCGAATGGCATGTACTTAAATTGATATTGACCTATTGGGGTGAGGAATGCAGTCTTGGCTTTATCCGACTCTTTCATGGGAATCTGCCAGTACCCTTTAGTGAGATCTACTTTACTGAAATATTTGCTTTTCGCAAGAGAAGCAAATAGACCTTGCTGATTAGGCATTGGTTCGGGATCGAACACAGTTATCTTGTTAAGGCGCCGAAAATCTATGCAAAACCGGTTTGAACCATCCGGTTTCTCACCATCACAATCGGATGCGCATAGGGCGAATCCGACGGCTCGATAACCCCTAACCTCAGGCATCGACTCAACCTCCTTTTTTATTTCACTCTCTACCGCTTGGGGTACCCTGTAAGGGGACGAACGAACAGGCTCATCACTTGTCAAATGAATCTTGCACTCAGCCACTGAAGTCTTCTTAGGAACATCTGTGAATATATCCTGATACTCACACAACAATTTCCGAACCTTATCCTCAGATTCCTTACTCAAATTCTCATTAACATGGACATGACTCACAAACTCTTTCTGTATTGAGCATGGCATATTAGGTGCATCTCCCATACACTCGCCCATCTCTTCTTCATCTCTACCCCTCAACATCGCAAGTACCAACGTCAAAACAGTTAGCCGCCACCTCTTCTTCCCTTCGAACATATCGCCTGAGAAGATTAATATGATATGTCTTCATGACACCTTTGACATCTACGACATAGTCGTAGTCGAACTTTGTACCTACGACCTTGAAAGGTCCTTGCCATTCCAACATTAACTTGTTTTGAATTGTGGGCAACAATATCAAAACCTCATCACCTATATCCAATTTCCTCTTTCTTGCCTTCCTATCATAATAGCCCTTTGTATCTCTTTGCCGAGGACTTCAGAGTTTCTTGCGCCAACTGCCAAGACTCAACCAATCGCTTTCTCAAGTCAAGTACATACTCATACTCATTCCCTAACACTGCATCAATGTTCTCATTTGTCCATAACTCTCTCAGGATGTCCATTGGACCTCTAACATGTCTACCATATAGTAATTCAAATGGAGAAAACCCCAGGCTCGAACTGGGTGCTTCTCGTAGAGCAAACAACAGAGCAGGTAAGTACCTGTCCCACTGACGTGGTTCTTCGGAACAAAGACGTCTCAAAGCCGTCTTAATTACTCCATTGTACCTCTCAACAAGACCATTACACATCGGATGATATCTAGAGCTTGTTATTTGTTTGACTGATAACAACTGTGATACCTTCTTCATCAAATCTGACACAAATTGTGTACCCAAGTCTGACATTACCTCGCAAGGAACACCTACTCTACTATACACAGTCACTAACGCCTCAGCAACATCTACAGTCGATATTGATTTCAACGGTATCGCTTCTACATATCGAGTTGCGTAATCTACTATCGTTAAGATGTTGAGTATGTCCTCGTGCAGATGGGATGAATGGACCCATCAAATCTATCGCAATACGCTGAATGGGACGCCAACTATCGGCAACCTCCCGAGAGTGGTTTGGGAGAACTCTTCCTTTACTAATGGTCTTCTGACACACGTCACACGATCGGCAGAAAAAAATTGGCAACATCCTCGGACATACCAGGCCAAAAAAACTGGGCTTTAACCTTTGACAATGTATTGTTAATGCCAAGAGTGTCCACCAAACAATGGAATCATGGGCAATTCGCATGACCTCTGACCTGTGTGTCTTTGGAACACCAACTACTTTGGACCAAACTCCAACACTTGGATTGTTTCTATCCCTTTCTTGTCGGTAAAGACAATTCTTCTCTGACACAAACAAGAATTTAGACTTAGGACTCACTATCATTCACCTATTCCAAAAAGGTTGAAGTGACAAATCACTTTTTGCTCTCGCAAAAACTCTTCCGACTTCACTTTCACACCCGAGTCTTTCACTCTCAAACCCTGTTTGGGTTTAGACCTACTTTCCTTTTGTGCCCTAGTCTCAACAGCCATTGCTTTCATCAAAACTTCGAGAAACATCATCCAAACTTTCAACTTAAGCTTTCGGAACCGACTCGCTAACTTCGGAAACCCGCCGAACATCATTTTTCGAAACCGACTCGCTAACTTCGGAACCCGAACCTATCTTTCGGAACCGAATAGCTAACTTCCGAAACCCCGAACATCATCTTTCGGAACGAACTCACTAACTTCGGAACTATTAGCCGTGTGAACTCATTAGGCACCCAATGCAAGTCAGGATCCTTGGGCTCACGTGCCCCCTTCACATCATTACCAATAATGACGTCACACCAAACAGTTTGGCATACACAAGGCATTGACCTCTCAATAAAATAGGGACTATCAACCCTGACCTCGCCTAGGAAAACGCCTAATAGTACCATCGTTAGCTTAACTAACTGAATCACTCCCGTGAACTGATCGTCTCCAACACTAAACTCGTTCTCACCACATTTGTGCTACTCCCAGAATCCCTAAGCACGGAAACGGGCTTATTCATGGGCAACAACCTACCGAAACAACTGGCATATCATTTATCATTGCTCCAACTTCATTGTATGCCATACCAAGCGTTTCAACATTCACATCACTCTCTGACGGAATTTCAATCTGAGGATTACCAACAAGTGCACACCCGGCAGAATTTTCAACATGTCCGAGGGAATTCGACTGACTACTTGCCCTATTGTCTGAACGCAAAGTTCCAATCGACACAACACTCTCATTTCCATTCAGATGTAAACTCATCTCATCTGTTTTTACACTATCATTTGGAGTGTAAGTGTCCTCCACACTCATAGCTTGGGCCGAATGAGCTATGGGCATCATTGGACAATTCCGTTTGAAATGATTCGGACTACCGCACATATAACACCCATCCTTCGCTCCTGTACTACCCCTATCAACCATAACTCGACTTCGTATTATTTCTCATTTTCGGTTTCCTATCTGTCTGTGCAAACCGAGACTGATTTAGGATTTTGGCTTTGATTTGGTTTCTGATTCCGATTTGTCTGTGGTTCTGATTTTTAGGATGGGATTATCATTTCCCTGACCAAAGAAAGTATGCAATCCATGTGCATGTACATATACCTCAGCACATTCAATCATCTCATCGAACTTCCACAATCCCTTTCTTTCAAGAACCCAACTACCTCTTGGGACAACAATTCGAAAATGCTCCCTAAGAACCAAATCGACCAGGGAATCATAATCGACACTGATACCAGACAAATCTACCCACTTATCAAAGTATCCCTTCATTCTAACAGCGAATTGTTTTGGGCGCTCTCCCTTATTTGGCCTTACTGACCTGAATTTCTTTCTGTTAACCATCCTCAGTAAGATGGAAATATTCCATAAGCTCATGCTTTACCTTATCATAATCAGTGCGATCAGCGCTATTCATTCTATTCACTACATCCAGTGATTTTCCAGTCAGATTAGAAATTAAATGCAAGCTCCTAAATTGTTTTTGTATGTCTGACTTTCCATTAACAATTCAACTTGGTCATGTAAGAAATCAAACCTTTTCAGTTGATTTCATCAAACCTTGCCCACCTTTAACTTGAGCCTACTGAACTCAAGAGGGCGATCGTCTGTTTTCGCATTTTCTGCTTTAATTTGAGCCAAGCGCAATTCATGAGCTTCCCTTTCGCGTTCTCGTCTCTCGTTCAAGAGCTTCTCTCTCGCTCAAGAGCTTCTCTTCGTCGCTCCTCGCATCACTCTCCATTGATTCTGTGACAAACTTACTTAATTCGGCCACCACTGAGTCCCATCTCTCTCCCTAAAATGGAAACTCCTTCATTTTCTCTACCACTAGTCATCCTGACTAAATTCTAAATCCTAACCAGCTTTGAATTGTGAAAAGGCGTCCGCCAATGAAAGCCAACAAAACCTCCAACCTGGCAACCAAATGCCGAACCCTAGTATACAAGTACCGCACTAGAAATTGTATCTCCACGAGCATACAACCACGCGACAACAAAGCCCACTTCACACATAAACATTCAATGTCTGTATCATTCAATACTTGCTACCATGCCAACGAATAACCTACTCGCAAGAATAGACAGTAACTATGTGAATTAAGAACAATGGTTCTCCCGACATATTGTTATCCTAACGACCAACAGCCCACTAGGCCTATATCATAGCCTTAAAGCAGGGTTTGCTTTCCTTAATCGCCGTTTACCCGGCCCCGTAAAAACGAACTATGACAAAAGGTATAATTATACCTGTATTTTCCTAACGAAAATTTTCCCACAATAATTCACTGTACTATCCTTACCTAATAATTTAGGCATACATACAAATTCAAGCATGGCAAGCCTGAATAATACCAAGGCTTCAGTACACACCTTGGGGAGAAAACACTTTGATATATGCAATTCATAGAGCATACACACCACACCACATATGTAGTTATGTTTTGAATGTTCAAACTGATCTTAGCTTTAAAGTATAGCTCTGGAGCAAAATTATTTCCAAATAAATAGCAGTGGGTCTCGGTGGGACCTCCAAAATTGTCACGTGAGTGAACTTTTTTTTTTTTCTGACCCACAGCTAATTTACAAACTCAAATAAATAATCATCTGAGACGATTGAATAAAATTATATTGGAAAATTTAATAACCGTCTTTGCTCTTTCTTCACAACAGACATGTTGAACATTCAAATAAATTAATTACAAACATACAATACGTATCTTAAATAATATGGTGAGGCTTCTGGTTTGGTTAGCTGATGACATCGCCACGCCCGGGTTGATTAGTTGACCTGACGGAAAGGCTCCCTTCACACCAGCGTCTAATTCGAAGTCGTCGAGCGAATGGGTTGAGATCGGAGACGGCAGCTTGCTGGGTATCGCACCTCAAATCTTGCCTCGACAAACCGCTGCCCTAACGGAGATGTGCTCATGACTGATATCTAAAATGCTCTCCCCGATTGCTTAGCTTTTCCCTATACTTATACCCTATCTTAATAAAAGATTTATATTGAGGAGAGATAGAACTATGTAAAAACAGATGGCTTAATAATAACACATATCCTCTGTCCTAGGCAATTACATTCCCTGCTTGGGTGAATGAAAACAGAACTTTCTGAAACTGAATATATTAATATCTAATTGGGACACACCTACAATGCTCTTAGATACTATAGAAATTGATTTGAAT